>BPLR01017003.1:0-21121 GCA_021605095.1 Caerostris extrusa
ATTCTGTAATTAAATTTAATGAATTAATTTTAGTTTTTTAGATTTAAGTTGCATATATCTACCAATAGATGGCGCCAAATAACCTTAAAAATGAATGAAAATTATTTATAAAGGACTTTCTGCAATGTGAAAAAAAAAAAAAAAAAAAAAATAGGATTGACTTTAACATTTTTTTTTTATATAACTCGTTTTTTTTTTTTTTTTTGCCAATGCAGTTTTGTAGCACACTTCTGATTTTTGCGTTTATTAAAAAATCCCCAGTTTCATGGTTGCAGTCTATGATCATATCCCAAACAATTTCTTCCTTTTTTTCTTTCTTGTTTTTAGGGTTAGGAATTTCAAGGTTTTTGTATTGCGTTTGTTATGATCTGTCCTACGTTGTCCAGTAACCCAGGGCAACGTGTGCAGCAAGGCTGCAGGAAGGCTGAGGTTCAAATCCGCTGGTGGCATTTTGTAGACACTGCTTGCAGGAATAAACTTGACAGTGATTGTACCTATGTGTATAAAAACACTGTCTTCCCCAACGATAGTCTGACTTCCCTGGTGGGAAGTTCTCTGTGTTTCTCACCGATACGCATATGCACGGTAATTATCCTGATATGGGTTGAAATTCCTTCTGGAAGACGCTGTCTTCCCCATCACCAGTCGAAGGTTGTTTGTGGTATTGTCCAATATCAATTGCTATTATAATTTTACATTGCTAATTGGCTTTTTAATTAACAGTAAATTTTGATCTTTACAAAACTTTTCTTGAAGCTAAATTATAATAAAAATTGATATTGGAACATAAAACTATACTCAGGTTAAACTAAGTGAACCACGTTTTGGAGAGCAGCATTGAATTTCTTCGCACAAAACATGAAAAGTTTTCTGAGAAATCATGGCACATAAAATGAGAATCTAAAAATGTTTTCATAATTATTTTTCTTTTTTTCAATCAAACGTTTTCAAAAAATGTTTTTCGTATTCTTTAATATCAATTTGATGTTTTTGTGACAATTTCCTCTTTATGTTAATAAATTGCCATTAAGAGGATTTTTTTTTATCTCAATATGAATTTAAAAAACGCTGCTCAAATATTTAAATAATTATCTTTTAAAATTTTTTTTTTTTACAAATATATAGAAGGTAATAAATGGATGTATTTGTTTTTATTTTCAGATCATTACAATAAATTACTTTTAACTTATATAACAGCTAATTAGATTACTTATTAATAAAACATTAATCTCCTTTTAAATAGAAAGCCCAGTTTTACAAAGATTAACATTTTACGAAAATAACGATTCAAGGAACAATACTAAATAAAACCATATTTAAAATTTTTTAAGCTTAAAGAAATACGAAATTTAAACATAAATCGTTATTTCTTACAGCAATGAATTTACATAGTAGTTTTTATGTATATGATTTTTAAAATTTATATTAGATACATTTTTAAAATTTTAATTTTAAAATGATTATTAACAAATAGATTAAATCCACAACGAAACGTTATGCTACATTTCAAATATTTCAAAATTTCAAAAAAAAAAATCTTAGATAAATTTTGGGAACATTATAATAAGTAATAAGTAATTTTTATAATAAGTAATAAGTAATTATAAGTAATTTTTATAGAAAGAAAAGAAGAAAATGTTAAAAATTTCAAGAATTTTCTCCAAGAATTTAATGTTAAAAATTGTGACAAATATAATAAATTGCAATTTTTTTATCATTAAATAATGGTTCAAACATTATTCACATAACACATTTTTAACATAATTTAGTTTTGGGGGTGTTATAATTTAAATAATTTTAAAGTTGAGAATTTTAATATAAAATTTCCCAGAAACAGTATTCTGAAGCAAAAAAGAAAAAATTAATGAAAAATCTATAAATTTTTGCTCTTTCGGAGTGGAACAGACAAGGAAGCATTTGTGACACACTTGTGGGCATCCATGTCCGTGCTCTGATTGGCCGAATAACCTGTTCCGTTAGGTCACCCCCGACAAGAATTTAGTATAAAATGAAGAAGTGGAAGGATCCCACACCATCCTCAACATCCCTCTGCTCTCAGAAAGATTCGGGAAGGTAAGTTGACGTTTCCTTTTCTCTTTATTATCGGAAATTATTTTTTTTTCCAGTTTAAATAAGTGCAAGTGAGTTCGATTAGAATTTTGTACTGCTAACTAACAATTTAAAAATATTTCAGGACTTTTCTTTTTGCTAATGTAAAAGTTATGTCTTTTTTATTCTGTATATATGTATTTAGTCAATATTCAGCCTTGTGCTGAATGTTGCAAGTTCGTTTGCTTATAGTGAGCATGTGCGCCTTCTTCTGTTTTGTATATAAGGCAAAGTAAGCCAAGACCTATGGTACCTAGTTTCAATTGCTGGTAAGTGAACAGATTTCCAATAAAGTGGATGTGAAATCACAGAGTATTTGCTACACCCTTCATGTTTGGTACAGTCAACATAAGGCATATTGACTTTTACCATTGGTCATTGGTACGGCAGAATTGTATTAATATAGACATTATTGAGTACCACCACCTGTTACATTCTAAGAGGAGAAGAAGGAATTAATTCTTTGCAGAAAGTTTTCCAGAAGTAACTGTTTAGAAGTTTTCCTATTTTTGGCGAAAACTACGAAAACTCTAACAAGAAAAACTAATATAGTTAAAATTTGAACTTTTGTTAATAAATGAGAGGTAGTCTATCACGATCTCCATCAAATCTTCAGAGAATTGTATTGGTAACGTGGTAATCGGACTTTGTATGTATGTACACAAATCCACTCTATTCCACTTGTGGACAGCGGATCTAAATCTACAAACCTGATCTCAGTTTATACACACATTGGACTTAATCACAATTTGAGAACTATAAGCAATAACTAATCGTTCTTATCATGATTTGGAGGAATACTTCATTTTCCTATGTCAATTGCGTCAGTTAGGGGTAGAACTTTTGTCAGGTTTCCTGGCTGACGGTTTTGAGGCTGATGGTTAGGGGTAGAAGGTTTAGAGAAAACACACCAATGTATGTATTAAGTATTGAAAATCCAAACGATTTCAGCTAGGCTGTCTGAATCAATGCCAGTAAAGCTTTCATAATCTAATTTCTTCCTTTTTTTCTGTTCTGTTGAATTTGTTCATTTTTCAAACCGACGATTCCAACACAATTACCACCATGTTTAATCTCATTATTATTGAATCATTTTAAGAGTTTGATATGGAAATAAGTCGTTTTTGATATATCCATTTAGCCAATGGCTTAAATCAACAAGTCAAACATTTGACTATTTTATTATTAATTTTTTAATATTAAATATCAGAATGTGGTAAAAACTATTAAAAAGTAATTAAAATGTTATGAATCTATCGAACAGCTATTTCCAAATCTTTTGTTGAGATACTTCTTTCATGTCTATGTGTGAAAATTTTCTTTCATGACCCAGATTAAGGAAGGTTGTTGTTGCCTTAAATAACGCAGGCTGACAGCGGCCTGATGGACAATTGGCTAATGCTCTAGCTGCTAGTACTACAGACTTCAGGTTCTAATTCTAGCTGTGGAATGGACGTTTGCTAGTGGTTCTGAATCCGCATTAAACTGTGGGTCCCGGTTTAATTAACCTAAATGTGCAAAAGATGACAGTATAGTGGCAAACCAAGCCAAACCAAGGCTGATCTTTCGTAATGATATTTATTTTATGTTAATAAGAGGTTACATATTCTGCAATAAATTTTGGTCACATATATATTTTTTGTCTTAAGTTATTAAATATAATTTCACTAATTGAACTTTTGTTCTTGAGCTTCTTAAACCTACCTATATACACTGAAGTGACAAAAGTCATGGGATAGCAATATGCAAATTTTCAGATGGCAGTAGCATCGCGCAGAGCAGGTATAAATGCGCAGTGCTTTAAAAAGAGCTTTCCTTTCTGTTAGAGTTATTCATGTGAAGAGGTTTTGACGTGATGATGACCGCACGACGGGAATTAACAGACTTTGAACGCGGAATGTTAGTTGGAGCTAGACGCATGGGTCATGCCATTTTGAAATCGTTAGGAATTCAACGTTCCCCAGATCCACTGTGTCAAGAGTGTGCAGAGAGTATGAAATTTCAGGCATAACATCCCACCATGGACAGCGCAGTGGTCGACCGCCTGCACTTAACGACCGAGACGGCGACGTCTGCAAAGAGTCGTAAATTCTAACAGACAAGCAACACTGCGTCAAATAACCGCAGAAATCAATGTGGGACGTACAAGGGACTTGTCTGTTAGAACTGTGCGGAGAAATTTGGCTTTCTCGGGCTATTCCAGCAGAAGACCGACACGAGTGCCTTTACTGACAGAACGACATCGCTTGCAGCGACTCTCGTGGGCACGTGAGCATATCGGTTGGTCCCTAGATGAATGGAAAACGTGGCCTGGTTCGATGGTCACGATTTCAGTTGGTAAGAGCTGATGGTAGGGTTCGAGTGTGGCGCAGACCCCACGAAGCCATGGACCCAAACTGTCAGCAAGGTACTGTTCAAGCTGGTGGTGGCTCCGTAATGGTGCGGGCTGTTTTTTCAAGGCATGGACTTGATCCTCTGGTGCGACTGGACCGAACAGTGACTGGAAATGCTTATGTTCAGCTACTTGGAGATCACTTGCAGCCATTCATGGACTTCATGTACCCAAACAACGATGGGATTTTTATGGATGACAATGCGCCATGTCACCAGGGCCACAACTGTTCGCGATTGGTTTGAAGAACATTCTGGAAAATTTCAACGAATGATCTGGCCACCTAGATCGCCCGACATGAATCCCATCGAGCATTTATGGGACATCATCGAGAGGTCTGTTCGTGCCCAAAATCCTGGGCACCATCAACGCTTTTCACAATTATGGACGTCTATCGAGACAGCATGGCTCAATATTCCTGCAGAAGACTTCCAACGACTTGTTGAGTCCATGCCCCGTCGAGGAGTTGCTGCACTTCGCCGGGCGAAAGGAGGGCCGACACGATATTAAGAGGTATCCCATGACTTTTGTCACTTCAGTGTATATTACGAATTATTAGGAGTGGGCCTTAAAGGCATTTGCATGTTGTGTGGGGAGAAACACGAAAAACTCCCACTAAGCAGGGCTGATTGTCAATACGATACGTTTTTCGCATGTTGTTAAAACGGGGATCGAATTTCCACTCTTCTGAAAGCAGTCACTGCAAAAAGATGTTACAAGTGGATTCAAACCTGCTTAAAGATAAGTTTAAATAAAACTGCAAGTTAAATTTCAAAGCACAAAAATTGTAAATTTTAGTTTATACGAGAGATATTTTTAAAAAAAAAATTTGAGGAAAATAAAATAATTAATAAATAAATCTTGATAGTTTAATATAGTAATGGACTCTAAATATAATAAAATTTCTGAAACAGATGACAATTTAAAGATGTTTAAGTGATGTGTTTTAACCTTGCATGTGTTTAAGTTGCAAAAATTAAAGTACATAATTAGAATCAAGCTTTTTAGTCTATGATCATTTTAATTTAGATTGTTATAGATACATAAAGAAAAATATTTACTTTTCAAATGATAACTGGTAGCAAATTTTTAAAATTAAAAAAAAAAAAACAGCATTTTGGGAGGACAGTAATATTTTTCTTTTTTCAGAAGTATAACAAGGTTTTTTTATTATTAAAAAGTGAAAATTATAAGAAATAGCCAAAATTGTTTAAAGAACAATAATTTTTAATTCATTAAGGGATTTGTATACGTGAACAATTTTCCTCTATTTTTTATAAACAAATGACCCCATTCAATTAAAAAAATTTCTTAATTTTCTATTAAATTTAATATAATAATTAACTTTTAATTATTAATTAATTTAGATTAAATGGGTGTTATGTATTAATAATATATTAATTTCGATTAATATGGTATTATAAATGGAATTATGTATTAATAATTAAAAATTTAATTTTAATTTATTTTAATTTTTAATTAAATTGTACTTATTCATTTAATTTAAATTTTTTGTATTTCGCAATTAAAAAATCACAAAAATATTATTTCATTAATATTGATAGACAGCAATAAAAAATTTAATTTTGTATTAATTTATAAATTATGTATAAATCAAATTTATTTTATAAAATTGCTAATTTCCTACTTCCTACGAGGTGTATCTTAAAAAACACTTAAATTTCTTAATGTTTATTTACTTTTTTTTAAAGTAGAAATGCATTGTAGAATAAGAATTAATTTTTTTTTCAAATATATGTATTGAATTTTTTTAAAATTCCGTTAAAGAAAAACAACGAAGAAATATTTAATTAAAAACGATTTTTTTTCTACAGATTAAACAAGATTGTTCTCTCCTCAAAATGAAGGCGTCCGTTGCTTTAATTCGTAAGTTTTTTATTGGAATCTTATATCGATTTAAATATGAAAAAATCATCCTATTGAAAACCCTCTTTTGTACAAAATTATATGAAAAATATTCTGCAGATATAACTCTTACGATAGTAAAAATTGTACTTGAAATTTTTGTAAGGATCTTTTTTATTATTTCTTATTTTAAAAAAAAAAAAAGAGATTTTACAAAGATATATATGAAAAGATTTTTATTATTATTTTTATTTCTATTTTATTTATCGTCAGTTTTCGGAATATTTTTTTTTAGAAAGTTGATAAATGTAATTTCAAGTTAAAAATAATTCATAAGCTTTGTTTATATAATTAATATCATATCGTTAAAAATGTTAACAATATATATTAACACTTACCTTGAAATATCAAAAATGAAAAAAAAGATTTTTCATAAATTTTAAAACATAGATTTTATAAATTGAATAACTGAAAGTTCATATTTATCTAATAATAAATATTTTTTTAGAAAGTTTTTTAGAAAGAAAAGATAAATGTAATTTTTAGTTAAAAATAATTCTTAAGTATAGTTTATGTAATTAGCATAGTCTATATAATTAATATCGTTATATCATTAAAAGTGATAACAATATATATTAACACCTATCATGAAATATAAAGGATGAAAAGATAGATTTTCATGAGTTTTAAAAACATAAATTTTATAAATTGAATATTTATTAAATAAACAATAGTTTTTTTTGTATTGGATGAAAAATATTGAACTCAATTGTCTTAAAAATATATTTTTGTTTGCATAAAATATGATATAACATGTACAATTTTTTGGTGTTTCGATTAAATAAATAAAAAAAAGTTAAATACAGAATATAAGTTTTCATAAAAGTTTTATGCTAATTTCCATATTTGTATTTATTTTTCAGTTTTGTCCGGATTGGCGTTTGCATCGGCAGCATCCAGAGTGAGTTATGTTTTTTCTTCAAAGATACATTGGAGCAGAACAGTTGATAAAATAAAGATTTCTAATCAATTGATAATATTAAATATCAAATTCTGCAATTAAATTAGTTGGAGTATTTGAAAACCTGAAAATATTTTTTTTTCCGCCGTATTGTATAAATACAATAAGTGTTTTAGTATTGAAATATATTTATTTTAAGTTTTTAATCAAACAAAGTTTCCCTAACTTAAAGGCATAAAGTAATTTTAGTATTTTTTATTTATAAATATATTCTTTATTCTCTTAAAAGTATTTTTTATATTAGTTTTATATATAAAAGTACACAGTCCAGTCACATAATTGTGACCACCTGCCAAAAGCCAGAATAATCATCTTTGGCAGAGCGGACCGCTGCGAGACGGGCTGGAAGAGATTCAATTAGGCTTCTGAAGGTGTTCACTGGGATGTTGAGCCATGCCGACTCCAGTGCCACTGCGGCACGCGAAAAGTTCAAAATTAGCCGTTTCGAAATGCTTCCACCCTTGGCTCGAAAACCAATAATCATGCCCTTTGGACGTCCGATAAATCGCTACGTTTCTGCATTACGCCAACGATTGAAAGGCTTTCCGATGCCCCAGGACATTTTTTTATATACACTCCCGCTGCAATGTGCTGCCACCTACCTTTTGTGATTGGTTATTTCACTTTGACGTCGAGTAGGTGGTGGTCACATTAATGTGACTGGACTGTGTATATAAGATAAAATATATATTAATATTTTTGACATATGATAAATTAATTTCATATGCGTGCCTAATTTGAAAAAAATAATTATAATTGCTTAATAATAATTATAAATACTTTTTATTATAAGAATCTTGAATAAAATTAAAATTGATTGATTTCATTTATTAAAATTAATTAAATTTAAAAAAAAAAATTGTTTTTCATTGTTTAAATTATTTTTCATTTAGATTTTTTAATCAAGTTAAAATTACAAATTAAATTTTAATAATAGAAATCTCTGTAATACTGTTTATTCATTTAAGGATAAATTGACCAAAAATACTTTCTATATTTGTCATTGGTACTTAAAAATCTTTATTGTATTAAATATTTTATAGAAAATTTAAAAAAATGTATTTTAATACGCGAATAATTGTTCGAATTTTCCAATTAAATGCATTATTACCTTACCTACCTTACTTATTTACTTTACCTAACCCACTTACCTTACCTTAAAATTAGTTAAAAATGAATTTTATGAGAAATAAATAAGTATTATGTATTTTATACATAAAACAAAAATAAACATATACTATATTTTTACCTAATATATGCTTGCTTTTACATATTAAAAGTTTTTTGTTACTGATAAATTACTAAGAATGATGCAATAGTGATACTCAAATGTCATATTACATGTTAATTATTTGATATCAATGGAAAATTTTTATTAATTTTATAATATAGAATATTGAAATGAGATTAAAGAAAAATAACTAATAAGTATTTTTAAAACTTACAGACTGAATCATTATTGGCGTTTTAAATAAAAATCAGCTGATCATTACCGAATAGTAAATGAGAAGATAAATGACTGAATTCTAAAAGCAATGGTTGTTTGTTCTTAAAATGATTGTTTTTAAGTAAAATTAAATAATCAAACTATCAAAAAAATGATGAAAATAAATTATCAAGATTGTAATGTTGTCATAGTTTGTGCAGCTGGGTTGTAACTGGGTGTGGTTGGATTGAGACATGAGACACATGTTTGAGAACTACAACTTTATTGACAAGCGCACAAATACCACATACACACAATTAGAGACATACAACATGTACACATTTAAAGACATCCAATTAAAAGATTCGTGGAAGGTCACCACTTCTATAAGAAAAGTACTATCGGGATGAGAGGTTGTTAACTAAACTTTTCTGAGGCAGTGCCGGTTGCGCTGTAGTTCCTCTCAGGTGAGAGTCTGTGGTTCGGAATCCATTTAAACTGTAGGTCCCGGGCTTTTTAGCTCTCGTGTGCACAAGATAATCGTAGAGCGACAAACCAAACCACGATGCCTACTGATCATTTCTGGAACGCCACAGAGGGTGTTTGTATTGAGTAGGCGGAAGCTTGTTTACAAAAAAGTTTTAATGGCTTAGATAGAACATAATTTTAAAAGTAATTACTTGGCTGAATTGTGTTTTCTTTTCTTGTGTAGTTTTAAATCAGTTGACCCACTATAAAAAGTATTCTATGTTAATAAATGATTTATTTTGTTAAAGATTTTAATGTGTAAAAATATTTTAAAATTGCTATATTTCTTTTTCATATGTAGTCCAAACGTGCAGCTTACGATCTTCCTGACGGAGCTGAATTAATCGTTGGGGCCGTACGTACCACCTTTGTATGCAGCGACAATGGCTACTACGCAGACATGGACAACAATTGCCAAATCTTCCATGTGTGCCACGAAGTGGTTCACAACAATGGCGCTGCCGAGATGTTCCACTGGTCCTTCTTGTGTGGCAACCAGACCGTCTTCAACCAATTATCCTTCACTTGTGCCAGTCCAGAACATTCTGTGCCATGTCCCAGTTCCTCAGACTTTTATTACCTAAACGCCAATCTTAGAGCTGGACCAGACGTAAATCTCCATGATGAACAAGACGTCGACAGGGCAGCAGCTGTGATTCCTGGACGATCCCCTACAGTGCCTCAATCAAGATTCGTGGGTTAAAGATTGTCCAATTTCAACACCATGCTTTAGTATACTTAAAACAAATAGCTATTACCCATATATTTATGCATAAGATTTCAATGTTCTTGTTTGTATTGGAATCAATTCAAAGCTTTTGGGGAAAAAAAGTTGAATATAAAGATAGTGTTTTATTATTGGTTGTTTTTCATTTTAAATATGAAAAGAAAAACCTCTTTGTCTAACAAAAAAATTAAAACCTTTTTTTCAGACTATTTAAAAAAAAGAGTTTATATTATGCACATAATTTGATTTTTATTTTTTTTAAACTTTAGCTGATGCATTGAAAAATTCTTAAAACAGGGAAAATTCAATTATTTTTTTCTAAATTATGATGTTTTTTCTGTGTCTTAAAGCATCATTTTCTTTGCTAGATAATACCATATTCATTTGTCGGAAATGAGGTATAAAGTTTTGTTGTTGTCATGTTTTATTGATAATAAAATATCAAAAATAATAAATATAATATGTAAATGACATTGTATATAAAAATTTAAGAGCATCACTGATGTATTTGAATCCATTGTTAAAGAATGCAAAAAAAGAAAATATTTCCTTAAAGGTAAAGACTAGGTCATATTTAATTTTTTATTTTATTATCATTTTTTTTTTGAAAGGTCTAATGAAATGCATTTATTTTATTTAAAAAATAGCCTTTATTCCTTAATTTTGCAAAGAGTGCACAAAAAAGACAGACAGAATTTTTTAGACTTGAATCTTTAAAATAAAATTGTTTTTATTGTGATTTATTCATATTTGTTTTTAAAAACGGCGAACTGAGGTTTTGTGACATTAACATCATTAAAAACACAGAAAAGGCTTTACAATACATTTATAACTTATTTTATTTTAAATTATAATTGCTATTATTACATATAAATTATAGCAATATTATAATTTAAAATAAATAAGTTTATAAATACATTTCAAAGCATTTTTATGTGTTTTTAAATTAATTATTTTATATAATAAATAGATATTTATAATATAAGAAATATATAGATTGTTATATATAGATTAAAATCTACATATTAAATATGTTAATATATAGACATTTAATAAAATTAAATAATATATTTCTATGAATTTTTAAAATAAAAATTTTAATACCTGGATTATTATTGATTTGAATAATTCATTAATGTTAATTATATATTTATTATATTGTATACAGTGTCATTTTTTAATGCGTTAAAAAAAAAGAACAACTTTTATTTTGATGTTGCTGTACGCTAGATAAATACTCATTATTTGTAAATGTCATTTGTCATCATTTCTTGTGGAAATTTTAAACGTTATCTATTGCTTTAAAGCAAGAATTTTAGTGCTTTCTGAAGATTCTCTTGTTAGCTACAAAAATATTTAACTAGTCTTGTGAATGATCAATTGTTTTCACCATTAGTGAGCATATTCAAAGTTTTTTTTGTACATAATAAATTTTGTAAATCGTATTGCTGATATTTGTTGCTAATAAAACTGAAATTTTACAATAGCATGTGGTTTTATTTTGACAAAATCTATAAATAGTTTATATCTGCCCATCTCATTTTTTTAAAATTGAATTCAAGAAATTCAAGGACAATTGTTAGTACTTAAAATGCGTTTTGAAAAACATCTGGTATGATGAAAATCGTTATTATTTTAAGATATTATTTAACTAGTTTGTTTTCTTGAAATATTTTAATGATTTTAATAAAAACTTACTACAGTTAATTATATACAGAAAATATTAAGAAAAATAAATTATTAATCATTTCAATATAAAATATTACAGTAAAAGTTAAGGCCATATATGCCTGTGGTCTTGATTCAGTGTTGTTCATGCATGAAAATTAAGTTAGTTCATAAAATAAAAACGTGATGTTTAGCTGCTATATTTATTAAAATTACAAAGACAACTGCAACACAAAATACACAAAACAAAATTATATGACAAGTGTTTACAAAATCATCTTAAAAGCCAATTCGTTCTTTGCCTGGAAAGCTTCACTCGACTCTTGTACCCTCCGTACTGTCTGGAACTCTACACTCGACTCCCCACACCCTTTTCTCTTCCTCCCTTTTCCATTATCTGTTCCAAAGTCTTAAAAAAAAAAAAAAAAGGCAAAAAAAAACGTGCATAGTTCAAATCTAACTCAAGGGTCAACTTGTCTTTGAAAGGAGGATCTATCAACTTTGAGTTCAAGGTTATAGCTTTTATGGGAATGCATGGTGAATCCTTACTATTACATTACATACTCGAACAGAAATTAAAACTGAATTTAAAATATAACATAAAACCTATATATATCTTGTTCAAATTTTCAAGCGTTCATAAAATGACTTTTATTCATCCACTCAAGTTCAGATACGTTATTTTTAACTTGTAGTGGAGGACACTAGATGTTAGAAATCAAATCTGTAAATATAATTAAAATATAACATATATCGACCAAAATGACGCCAGATAAATAAAAAAAAATACAATTTGAAGGACTTTTTTATAGTGAATAAAAAAAATACATATTTTTCTATAATAACAAGCAAAAATAAATTTTTACACAGTATTATAAATGATTCTCATTGGTTAGTCATAATTATAATTTAAATAACTAATAAATAACAAATCATATTTTGTTAACATAAATAAAAACACACAGGCATCTTTATCATTCAATGTTTGTAATGTATTAATGTGCTATGGTTCATGCGAAGCTTGAATATTTTCTGATTAAATGTTTTAAAATGCTCAAAAAATTTATGAGCTTTATTAAAACATGGTACTATGAATTTTAATTACAAAATTTATGGCAATTCAGATTTATAAATTTATACTGTCTTTTAAATTTCATAATTTTTTTTTTTAAATATATTTAGCAAGTTTATTAGCTTTATTAAAATAAAGTACCTAAACTAGATGACAATATATATTTATGGCAATTCAGATTTATAGTCCTATATTGTAATAAATTTCAATTTTTAAATATATTTAGCAAATACAATATATCTTTGTTATCAACTTCGGAATATACTATAGTACATTCTAATATATTTTATTTTTTATTATTATTCTTTTTTTTTGGGGGGATGGGGTTGAACATGACCACAAAAAGATCTGTCCAGAACTAAATCATAAATTTTCTTAGAATGAGAATTTTGCATATTTATTACGTTTATGCTTTTATGTTAAGAATTAAAGGTACTATAAAAGTATAAAAATATTCTTTTGTATAAATTTTATTGAGACTCTAAAGATAAAAATTTGATAATAGATTTAGATTTTTTTATTAAAATTTTTCAGTTAAATTATAAAATAAATTAAAATATTCTTAAAATTTTTATAAAATACTCTTCAAAAGCAATATTGTCCGCAATTAGTTATAGAAATGCTATATAATAATTTTTAAAATTAAATCGATTTTCTACCGTTGGAACAGTAATTTCATTTCATATCAATTGACAAAAATTATTTTTAAATAAATAGTTTAATTTTTTTTTATTTACTGATTTTTATGAATATATTTTATAAAAAAGTAAAAATAATTCTTAATTTGAATGAAGTTTTTAAAAGAATATGGAATATAAATCTTTGTTTCATATACATAAATACTCTAATATGTCTTAGAATAAGGCTTCAACACAGGTATAGTGTAAGGAACATTATTTCTGTTATTTTGAATAAAAAACTGTTTCTTTAAAATAGCTGAATAAAAACAAATATGATAAATAAATAAACCATCGGGCCTTAAAATTATTTAAAAAAAGACATATCACTAAATTTTGATCATTTTTGTTTATTTATAATTATTTCAATATATTTACTTACAAAATGGAAAATAAAAAATATATTGTTTATGATTAATAAAAACTTACTATAATAATCTGATTGTAACCGTTTAAAAATTGGCATCTTTTTACAATAATATTATGTTTAAAATTTGTGGATGTTTACTATATAAATAAAGATTATATACTAAAAGTTAGATTAAAAATATTTCACAATAATTTTGTTGTGTTTATTGATATTTTTAAAAAAGAACCATAGATGGCAGCACAATTCAGTTTCTTACTAGGCTCAAATTGAGCTACGGAAGTTGCATCATCATTGTTATCATCTCAAATAACAATGCATATTTTAAATTATTTTTAAAAGATATAAAAATAGGTTTTTTTTTTAATATAATATCTGTTATTGCTCTATATTTGTTAAATAACTTTATGGCTATTTTAAATAACCTATTTAATATATACTTTGTGAATAACGTTAGAACTGTGATATTTTAAGCATAAATTTTTAATGATAAATACTAAATGATAATTATCTCCAAAAGGCGCTATCGTTCATAAAATGCAATATCTCTGTATTGAATTTCTGTTGAATTTTTGGGATTAAGACCAATATTTTATACTAGACATTTTGAAAAACAACTTAAAAATTTTTAAAACCTTTTTATTAGCTTTATTAGTAAAATATGATCATATTATTTGATTTTTATGTGGTAAAATATTCTGTACAATAGACATCGATTTAAATAAGATGTACAATGTGAATTAATCGATTTTTTTAAAAAAATTCAAGCTATTAGTTTTATTATAAACAGTTTCTTAAATTAATTCACTATAAAACGTTAATTGAGCAATTCATATCGTCTCATGTTAATCAAATAATTTTTTTTTACGAAATATACAGTTTCATTCCATAAACCGATCATTTTATAAATAAAAAAAAAATAATAATAAAATATAATAGTATTTTCCAATGTCAACGTCATGATTGAATTATTGATTTTTCTATTGTACAACTATACACAATAAAAATTCTTCATTTAAAGAATTACAATGTCACATTATGCTTCTAAACATAATAGAAATATAACAAAATTATAGACTCTGTACTTCAAAAAATATTACATTATATGCATTTGTCGACTCCTTGACATCGTCTCTCACTGCATTGTTTACGTTTAGATTCTATATTACATACATGCATTATATGACATGAAAAATGAAAGGTTTAACCATGAGAAATTTCCTTGCTTTTCAGAACATATATTTATTTAGTGATTATTTTAGTTGGTTTCAATATGATTTGTATGTGTTTTTGTTATAATGCTTGTTTGTATCACAAAAATATTGTTCTATGCAATATCAAATGCAACTTTAAAACAAGTATTATAAGGAAAAAAAAAAAAAAAAAAAATTAAGTCAATTCTACTTTTTTTCTCTATATTGCAGAAAGTCCTTTATAAATAATTTTCATTCATTTTTTTAAGTTTATCTGGCGCCATCTTTTGGCAGATACATGCAATTTAAATCTAAAAAAAAACTAAAATTAATTAATTAAATTTAATTAATGAATTAATATTTGAAAATAACTGTATTAACATCAAGTGTCATCCACAACAAGTTTAAAAAATGTATTTGAACTTCAGTGGATGAATAAAAAAGTATTTATGAACGATTGAAAATTTGAACAAGATATATATAGGGAGAGTGTGAGCTATTAGAAAAAATTGAATAATAAACACATTTTTTGTAAAATTTAGTGTTTTTCCTTGTACTTATATCTTTTTACTTTATATCCTTTTACTCCTTTTAATGACAATGTTACAATAAGACTGACATAAATATCGATATTTATCAATAAATGAAAAAAAAAAATTAAAATTACTTTTTAATTTTATATTTATTTAATTTCTTTTTAAATTTAATTTTAAAAAGTATTTTTTAAATTACTTTTTATTTTTAATTTTTTTAAAAATATAATTTAAAAAGTATTTTTAAAAAAAAAAATACTTTTATGTATAGTTAATGTACAATTAAAAATTTTAAATTTGTTTTAATTAAAAATTAAACTTAATCTAATTTTAATTAAAAAAAATATAAATAAATTAAAAAGTAAACTTAAACTAGCTTTATAAACAGGAATTTAACATTTTTTAGTTATTAATTTGGGTAAATCTTGTAATGTAGATCATTACTAGATTCATTGAATCATTGCGATCATTTCTAGATTTGAAGTTGGCTGTATTAAATTACTTTAAAATTAGCCTTATTTTTTTAAGGTTTTTGAAATCCTCAAATTAATAAAAACTAAATATAAACAGAATAAATAAATTAATACTGTGATTATTTGATTTGTACGTTACTGTTCATTATTATTTTTTTTTTTAAAAGATTTCCTGCAAATTATTAATAAATGAGTTATAAAATTATGATTATGAAATTCTAAAACTGTATCATTTCACTGAATAAAAAATTATAAAAATGAAGTACTTTTTTGTAATTAGTATAATTTAAATGCACAGTCCAGTCACATTAATGTGACCACCTGTCAAAAGCCAGAATAACCACTTGACAGAGCGGACCGCTGCGATACGTGCAGGAAGAGAGTCAATTAGGTTTCTGAAGGTGTTCACTGGGATGTTGAGCCATGCCGACTCCAGTGCCGTGGTCAGCTGCTATATTACGCGGTTGAGGATCCAGGCGTGAACAACCCGATCGAGGTGGGCCCACAGATTCTCGACTGGGTTTAAATCCGGTGAGTTTGCTGGCCAGGGGATTCCTGATGCTCTTCGAACCTCGCACATACACTGTGAGCTGCATGACACCTCGCATTGTCTTGGTGGTAGATGCCATCATTCTGAGGAAAAATAATTCGCATGTGGGCGTGGGGTAGGGCTGATCCATCGTGCCTTCCACAATGATGTGAATGCCAGGAAAACATTCCCCAAACCATAATGCTCCCCTCCTCCAGCTTGGATCCTTTCGGCAATTGTTGCAGGGTGTTTGCTTTCAGACGTTTCACGCCGTATACCCCAACGTCCATCTGTCCGATGGAGCATGAAACGTGATTCAGCGGAAAAAGCCAGCTGTCGACCCTCTGTGGAAGTCCAGTTTCGATACTGGAGTGTAAATTCCAGCCTTCGTAGCGGATGAACAGCAGTCAGCATTGGTGCATTAACCAGGCGTCTGCTGCGGAGGCCCATGCGCAGCAAAGTTCGCTGAAAGTTCGTCGGATAAATCGCTACTTTTCTGCATTACGCCAACGATTGAAATGCTTTCCGATGCCCTAGGACATCCTTTATATACACTCCACTGCAATGTGCTTCCACCTGCTTTTGTGATTGGTTATTTCACGTTGATGTCGAAAGTAGGTGGTGGTCACATTAATGTGACTGGACTGTGTAGAAAGCAACCGTTTTATTGCTTTTTATTTGTAAAATTATATGAAAAAATTTTATTAAATTAATTGCCAATTGATAAAACCTCATTTGTTTACTAAAAACAATTAAAAAAGGTCACGTCTTTTTCCTTGTTTACGTAGAAAATGACTTTTTATTTTGTGGAGCTAATTTGTATAATTTAATTACATATGAGACCCAGAAAGACCTTGCAAAGTTTCTAGATTAATGCTGAAATTTATATACCAGTTGTGTTGATGTTGAGATTATTTGAAATCATAATTGATGAAAAAAAATAAATAAAATGGTACTGTCTCTTTCGTTGTTTATATAGAAAATACTTTTAATTCGTTCAGTTAATTTGTATAGTTTAATTATACAAACAGAAATTACATAAGAAATACAGAACAAACATTGCAAATTTTCTAGATTAATGATAAAATGAATGTTATTTGTGTTGATATTGATTGAAATCATAACTGATGTAAAAAAAAAAAAAAAAAACTGAATTTAAAAGGGTAATATCTTTTTCATTATTTATGTAGAATATACTTTTGATTTTGTTGAGTTAATTTAAATAAAACAGAAGTTAAATATGAAACAAAAAAACATTACAAACTTTCTAGATTAATGTTAAATGAATATTGTGTTGATGTTCAGATTATTTGAAATCATAACTGATGAAAAAAAAAAAAAAACTAAATTAAAATGGTAATGTCTTTTTCATTGTTTATGTAGAATATAGCCTTTTATTTTGTTGCGTAAATTTATATAATTTAATTATAAAAACAGAAATTATATATGAACAAAAAACATTACAATGTCTCTAGATTAATGTTAAATGAATGTGTCATTTGTGTTGATGGTGAGATTATTTGAAATCATAACTGATGATATGATTTCAAAAAGAAAACCATAAAATAATATTGAAAAAAGAAAAGCACTGTGTAGTCAAATAAAAAAAAAAGTAAAAAAAAAAAAAAAAAAGCATAAATATTCAATGAACAAAAAGCGAATCTGAAAAGGAAAAACCCTTATTTGTTTATTCAGACAGGAAATCTTTTTTTTAATTTTTTATTTACTTTGCTAACACCACTCTGACAATACAATAAGCAAAGCAAAACATTTGCATTTGAAACAAAAAAATAAACAAACTTTTTATTGTGTTCAAGAAAACTGATTAGGTCACGAAGCAGCTGGTGGTTGTGGCAGACAAAACCGGATACTTATTTTAAAGAAGTAGGAATGAATTACTAAGGTCAAAGGTAAGAATGACAGGAAAAAAAAAAGAAACATTGAAGAAACATATGAAACATTGAAAAACGGAAACATTGAAAAAATATATGAAACATTGAAAAAACATATGAAACATTGAAATAACATTGAAACATTGAAAAAACATATGAAGCGATGAAAAAATATTGAAGAAACATATGAAACATTGAAGAAACATTGAAAAAGAAAAACTGAGGAAATATTAAACATTGAAAAAAAAACATTGAAAAACATTGCAAAATTTCTAGATTAATGATAAAAGGAATATGTCTTTTGTGTTGATGTTGAGATTATTTGAAATCATAACTGATGATAATCTATATCAGTATTGAAAAGAAAACTACTATGCAGTCGAATAAAATAAAGTTAAAAAAAAACATAAATATTCAATGAACAAATAGGAAATCTGAAAAGAAAAAACCCTTATTTGTTTATTCAAACAGGGAAACCTTTTTATTAATTTTTGTTACTTTACTAACACCACTCTGACAATACAATGCAAAAGCAAAACATTTGCATTTGAAACAAAAAAATAAACTTTCTTATTGTGTTCAAGAAAACTATTAGGTCACAAAACAGCTGGCAGACAAAATCGAAGGTGCTTATTTTAAACAAGTAGGAAGAATTACTAAGGGCAAAGATGAGAATGACAGGAAAAAAAGACGAAACATTGAAAAAACATTGAAGAAATATTGAAAAAGATTGAAAAAAAAGAAAAAAATTAAAAAACATTGCAAAAATTTCTAGATTAATGATAAAAAGGAATATGTCATTTGTATTTATGTTGAGATTATTTGAAATCATAACGGATCATAATCCTATACTCAATATTGAAAAAGAAAACTGCTATGCAGTCGAATAAAATAAAATTAAAAAAGCATAAGTATTCAATGAACAAAAAGCCAATACGAAAAGAAAAACCCTTATTTGTTTATTCTAACAGGAAAACTAACATCACTCTGACAATACAATGAGCAAAGCAAAACATTTGCATTTGAAACAAAAAAATAAACAAACTTTCTTATTGTGTTCAAGAAAACTGATTAGGTCACCAAGCAGCTGGTGGTTGTGGCAGACAAAAATCGAAGGTGCTTATTTTAAACAAGTAGGAAGGAATTGCTAAGGTCAAAGGTAAGAGTGACAGGAAAAAAAAAGAAGAAAGTGGTGGACTATTGAATATTTAGAAAATCCTTCCAGGGGTGATGTTGCTCTTTTTCTTTTTTTTTTCTTTTTCTTCATCATTTCGCTGAGGTGTAATTAATCACTTGGAGGAAGACAGATCGGACAGGAATCACATACCTGCCCAGAAGGTATACTTTTTGGTGATCGATATGTAATCAATGAGTTCTTTCATTAAGGAGTTCTTCCAGATTGCTCGTGCTTTTGTATCTGAAACTTTGCATGGCAATTTGTTTTTGCATTTAATGAGATAGATGAGAAATGGCTATGCTTTAGGAAGGAGGATGATACTTCCTTACTTAAGTGATTTGTGACATAGTTACATTGATATTGTTATGCAAATGATGTTTCAAATTGAATAAAATATATATAAAATATTTCCTCATATTTTATGTATATATTATATTTTCAAGGCAATTATTATCAATGAATTTAAGCTATTTCATGTATAAAATAATACTAAATACTAAATTTAATTCAGAAAATTTTCTAGTAGATGGAAACTTTGCATGGCAATTTGTCTTCCATTTAATGAGATTGACAAGGATTATGCTTTAGGGAGGAGGATGATACTTCCTTAATCAAATTGGAGATGAAGTGTTTTGTGACATAGTAACATTGATATTGGTATGCAAATGATGTTTCAAATTGAATAAAAAAGCATAACTAACTATTTCCCCATATTTTATCTGTACATTATATTTTCAAAGAAATTATTATCAATGAATTTAAAGCATTTCATGTATAAAATAATACTAAATACTAAACTTAATTCGGGAAGTTTCCTAATAGATGGCGTAACTAGTATCATTATTAGAAGAGTCAAAATGAAAATTACTTCATGTCAAACAACGTCTTTTTGCGTTTAATGTTTTTTTTTAGTAAAGTGTTTTATATATTGTTTTAACTTTTAGCTTTGAATATGTTTAATCTTGTACAGGAAAAGAAGATTTGCTTAACTTTCTGGAATGAAAAGTAGAGTTGAAGCCCATTTAATTTTTGTGGAAGATTACGTGGAATATGCAGAAGCTGCTTTGCAGAATATGGAATATTTTTGGTGATCGATATGTAATAAATGAGTTCTTTTCATTAGGTTAGTTCCAGATTGGTCGGGCTTCTTGTATCTGAAACTTTGCATGGCAATTTGTCTTGCCTTTAATGAGATAGATGAGGATGGCTATGCTTTAGGGAGGAGGATGATACTTCCTTACTTAAGTGATTTGTGACATAGTTACATTGATATTGCTATGCAAATGATGTTTCAAATTGAATAAAATAAAACATAACCAATTATTTCACCATATTTTATATATTTTCAAGGAATAATTAGTATCAATGAATTTAAAAGTATTTCATGTATAAAACAATATTAAATAATTATGGAAGTTTTCTAATAGATGGCGTAACTAGTATAGTTATTAGATAAATCAAACTGAAATTA
>BPLR01017004.1:0-38743 GCA_021605095.1 Caerostris extrusa
ATTTAATTACTGAGATTAATATTTGAAAAGAACTGTAAATTAACATCAGTGTTATCCACTACAAGTTCAAAAAATGTATTTGGATTGGTGGATGAATAAAAAATATTTCATTAACAATTGAAAATTTGAACAAGATATATATAAGGAGAGTGTGAACTAATAGAAAAGAACTGAAAAAAAATTATTTTCTTTTACAAAGAGAACACTGATACTCAAATAGTACAAGAGTACATTGATGGATAAAAAAGATTTTTTTTGAACTTGGGAACTTGATAAGAAACCAATGCTACAATGGCAGCTTCAAGTTACAAGGGACTATTTTCAGTATGAGAACGATAAATCTTTCGTAGAAAAGTCGTCCCTTTAGATTCCTGTAAAAGAATGTGTATGAGAACATCTCCAGATATCGTCTTTAAAGATGTTTATATTCCAGAAACATTCCTGTTGTGCAGGATAATGAATGCCTGTGTTCTTTAGCTTCATAAATTTAGTTAGTATGAATAATATGAAATTAATAGTATAAATTTATATAAATTTAATTATTAATAGTTAAATTCTTATATTGAATAGTATGAATTTAATAAGTAGTGTAATATTCGTACTAACTGTACTGAATATTCTGCATGAATTGCTGTTTTAGCTGAGGAGGATTTCAAATGAATGTTGGTTTCTGAAATCATCACCATCCATCAGTTTGTAAAATTAATGATGATTCGCAAAATAAACTTTTGATAAAAGATGCATAATTTTGAAAAATATATGTGAATACTCATCCACAAAGATTTATTGTGCAAAAACCTATTATTATTTATTTTACAAAAGTTTACATATGGCGTGACAAAATAAGAAAAGATGGAATAGCCATTATGCCGAAAATGGGAGAAAAATTATTTTTAAAAAATTTAAAATGTTTATAGAAATATTTAAAAAAAAAAACAGTGAATATAAAACGGAAACATAATTTGATATCTACCGTAAATATCTGTATATATCATATAACGCTTTACTAAATTTTAATTGGATTATAGTAAGTTTAAAAAAAAAACAGAAACATTGATATAAAACGGAAACATAATTTGAAATATCTACCGTAAATATCTGTTTTATATCATATAACCTTTTACTAGAATTTTAATTGGATTATAGTAAGTTTAAAAAAAGCAGAAACATTGAATATAAAACGAAAACATAATTAAAATATCTACCGTAAATATCTGTTTTATATCATATAACCTTTTACTAGAATTTTAATTGGATTATAGTAAGTTTTAAAAAAAACAGAAACATTGAATATAAAAACGGAAACATAATTTGAAATATCTACCGTAAATATCTGTATATATCATATAACCTTTTACTAGAATTTTAATTGGATTATAGTAAGTTTTTAAAAAAAAACAGAAACATTGAATATAAAACGGAAACATAATTTGAAATATCTACCGTAAATATCTGTTTATATCATATAACCTTTTACTAGAATTTTAATTGGATTTAGTAAGTTTAAAAAAAAAACAGAAACATTGAATATAAAACGAAAACATAATTTGAAATATCTACCGTAAATATCTGTTTATATCATATAACCTTTACTAAATTTTAATTGGATTATAGTAAGTTTAAAAAAAAAAACAGAAACATTTGAAATATAAAACGGAAACATAATTTGAAATATCTACCGTAAATATCTGTTTATATCATATAACCTTTTACTAGAATTTTAATTGGATTATAGTAAGTTTAAAAAAAACAGAAACATTGAATATAAAACGAAAACATAATTTGAAATATCTACCGTAAATATCTGTTTATATCATATAACCTTTTACTAAATTTTAATTGGGATTATAGTAAGTTTAAAATAAAAAACAGAAACATTGTATATAAAACGGAAACATAATTTGAAATATCTACCGTAAATATCTGTTTATATCATATAACCTTATACTAAATTTTAATTGGATTATAGTAATTTAAAAAAAAACAGAAACATTGAATATAAAACGGAAACATAATTTGAAATATCTACCGTAAATATCTGTTTATATCATATAACCTTATACTAGAATTTTAATTGGATTATAGTAAGTTTTAAAAAAAAACAGAAACATTGAATATAAAACGGAAACATAATTTGAAATATCTACCGTAAATATCTATTCATATAATATAACTTTTTACTAGAAATTTAAGTGAATTATAGTAGGAGTTTTAAAAACAAATATAAAAGCTCATCCAAGATAATTATATATAAAAACGAAAACCATAATTTGAAATATCCATCGAAAATATCTATTTATATAACATAAAAATTTTACTATAAATTTAGATGAATTATAGTAGTATTTTTAAAAACAAATATAAAACTCATTCACAATAAACGTATATAAAATGAAACTATAATTTGAAATAACTATTGAAAATATCTACTTTGGTTTAAAAAAAAAATATCAATGTGATAATTATCATCTTCAAAAAATGTCAAGAATGATGCATGCAAATTTACATTTAGATTAAAAGAAGCTAAAAGTAGTAATGCATTTTTAATTTTAAAGTGACAAGTAATTGTCATTAAGTCTCTACTCACTATATTTCATTCATGACTTGGCTTGAAGTTAATAGAAATTTATATACTATAGAATATCAAATGCGATGAAAAGCTATATTAATAGAGATATTTTTTCAATTCATAAAAATAATATTATTCATTTTGTTTACTTTTATTCTTAATAAAACTTAATTTTACTATGTTCTTTAAACACAACGAAAATGCGGAGTTATCTGAAAATCTATTCAAAAAGATATTTACTTTCACAATTAAAAATTAGCTGTAATTTCTTGTAAGTATCGCAGTTTTGGCCAAGCAAAGCCAACGCCAGGATACCAACGCTTCACATTTTCTGCATATCTCGTCATATATTAATAAAAAATAATAATAAAAATCCAGCCTACGGATTTTTCATGCTCATTCCTAAAAGAGAATTGAAGATTTATGTACAGTTATAGTTTATCAAGTTTCGAACAGAATTCGGTAACAAAAGCCGATGCCTTTATTATTGAAACTTCAAAACGAATAGATATAACATTGTCTGAAGTTGTCATTAAACGAATAGATGTAACATTGCATCACTAATAGATATAACATTGTCGTAGTTGAATTAAACGAATAGATGCAACATTGCATAACTAATAGAATAACAGATGTAAACAAACAGATGTAACATTGCATAACGAATAGATATAACATTGTCTAAAGTTGTTATTAAACGAATAGATGTAACACTACATAACGAATGATATAACATTGTCTGTAGTTGTCGTTAAACGAATAGATTGTACAATGCATAACGAATAGATGTAACAATGCATAACGAATAGATATAACATTGTCTGAAGTTTTCATTAAACGAATAGATGTAACATTACATAATGAATAGATATATAACAATGTCTGAAGTTCTCATTAAACGAATAGATGTAACAATGCATAACGAACAGATATATCATACACCTACTGTTTTTTGAAATAAAAATTTTAAAAGTGATCAATAAAAACTTCTTACTCGTATTGAGAGACTTCTTCAATTTTCAGAAAGAAGGAAAATTTCGAAGCAGCGTCTTTTTTATACCAGCATCACAAAACGAAAAGCATCAATCACTCATTACCGTTAAAATAAGACAACTAAGGAAATTTAATAGAGACATATTTTTAATTTGATCTATGACGTTGCACTCAATTTTTATGATTTATTACATAAGCTCTTTTCCTTTCTGAAGTGCTATATAATTTTATTAAATCCAATGTAAATTCCAAGTCCAGTAAAATTTAACATGGTGAATTGCAAATTACAAAAATTGAGCAACGGCAAATATAGCCTTTTTCAAAATTCCCTTTTCCAAAATTTTCTTTTTCCCGTCCTTACCAAAAAAAAACCACGACTGAGGTTACTTAAAATATACTTATTCTGCTTAATGTAAAATATGACGTTAATCTCACCTGTTTCTGATAATCATTTCCTTTCTTGAAGTGCAACGTTTATTTCAAAAAATTTTTATCAGAGATAAGTAAAAATATAATAATTCAGTTCCTTAAATTGGGGATTATTACATTGTACAATAATAATAATTTCGTATTGAATTAAACTAAACTAATTAATTACATCTTTCGAAGTTCAAAGAAATTATATGAAATATACAAAAAATTGCGGCTGCTTATGTCTTAGAAAAATTATAACACTGAAACAGGCCAATTCTTTTTTATACTATCTATTATATTTTTATTTATTATTATTAGCAAAGAGAAATTAATTATAAACAGGAAAATTATAAACAAAAACAAGAGAATTACAAATTATTCATTCCTATGCTACTAGTGCATTCAGACCTGAGTAGCTATAAATATCCCGATCAAGGACGTAGATATTTTCCAGATGGCGCTATTTGATTACTTTTGCTATGTTAAGTTTGCATTTGTTTTGTAAATAAAATAGTGAGTCTTGATTATGTTAAAAGTCTCATAGCTATCGTTATATTTGTGGTGAGCTTGTTGCCAGGAAACACCAAAAAAACTTAACAGAATTAATAAGAAAGGTGCACTTTGTATACTTCGAGGTAAAAGCTTGATGACCAACAAAGGTCTTGTGCGCCACGTGAAGTATGTTATATTTGCTTAGAAGACCAGATGGAAAAAAAAATCTTTCAGGCGTTCCCATATTGTGGAACGTCCTATGGTATGCAAAAGAATTTATGTGGTAAGTCAAAATATTAAACATCTGAAATAGGCTATTTATTAAAAAATATTACATTGCTCATAAAATTGGATCCTATTAAGTAATTTATAAATGCAAAATTAAAATTTGAATCTAGTTTATGCGGAAGTTATTTTATGCGAAAAAAATAAATTTTTTGTCAGAAATAAAATTTAAAAAGAATTTCTTTGTTGTCTCTGATATGAGAGAATTGATGCAAGATCACAACTTTCAAACCGAAAGGAAATCAAAAGAAAATGAGGCTTGCATTGTATTTAAAAAAGTTGCTTTCAAGATCAAAAAGACACTAAATCGCAAAATATAATTTAAATTATGGTGAAAAAAATTCGTAGAAACTTTATGGTTCATTTTCTACAATCACATTAAAACATTTTTCCCTTAAAATTTAGACTCAATTGCAGTAAATGAGTTTTCACCAATATAACATAATGGAAAAGGTCGATTCTAAGGTGGTTGGGATATAGATACAATGGAAGATTACTGCTGGTCTCTTTCGAGAAATCCGTATAAAAGAAATAGCTACACCCGAATTTTTAGTGATAAAATGTTAAGAAAATACAAAACTATGGATTACTATAAGAAAGGATAATATCTACCCTAACTTTCTGTATCATATGTTGAAAAATTTGAAAGTGTTAACACATTTTTACTATGATCTTATACTATTGTGCCCAAAAAGTAAAACCAATTCCAACTTAAATTTGGATTTTTTTTTCCTTTTTTAGGTTGTTGGCACTGTCCTTGACATCTGTGTCAAATTTCACGTCAAAATCTTCATTAGTGTTTGAGTTACGCTTGGCTTTGTGAGATGCTAAAAGTGATTTCGGCGATTTTTGCAATGTCTGAATTAATTGAGCAAAGAACTTGCATTCAATTTTGTTTGTGGAAACGTATAGAATGTTGCAGAAGTCATTCGGTGAGCATTCCTATATCGGAAAGAAATGTTTAGAAATGGTATAAACAGTTCAAAAGAAGGCAATGAACATGTTGAAGACGAAGAACCCTGCTGATCAACCATCAACCTCAAACGACGAAACTCACATCGATTTACAATTAGAGACCTTGCTGATGACGTTGGAATTTCAAAAGGATCAGTCAATTCCATTTTGGGCCTCAAACGCTTCAAATCTGGATTGATACCGAAAACACTGAATGCGCCAACTCACACTGCATTGATTCTTCGTAACATTTCTGCCAAAAATGAAACCCATATCGTTCCACAACCACCGTATTCACACCATGCGACTTCTGGCTATTCCCTAAACTCAAAAGACCACTCCGATGACACCGTTTTGAGTTGATTGAAGAGATTCAATGTGAATCGCAGTGCGCTTTTTGAAGGCCATCCCTGCCGATGACTTTTTAGCATACATTGAGGATTGGAAAAAAGTTTGCATAAGTGTATTGTGTCCGGAGGGGATTACTTCAAAGGCGATGAAATAAATTTGGAAAGATAAATAAAGTTAAAGTAATATAAATAAAGTTTTTGAAAAAAAATAATTGATTTTACGTTTGGGGCACATTAGTAAGGGTGAATAACGATTAAATTTTCTCGAAAAATATTTTCTAAATATATTAAAGAAGGTTTAATAATCTTTTATTTAATCACATGTAAGCTATAAGAAAAGTTGAAAAATATTTTCTTATTCTGTACACTAATGGAAGAAGATGGAAGAAGATTTTTTTTTACTTTGTAAAAACATTAATTTAATACTTATTTGTATGACTAGTATTATTTTTAAAATATTAAAGTATGTAGAAATATTATAACTTAATAATTGTAACTTTATGGAATTAAAAAAGAATCGAACGATATTTTTCATAATAGGTATTAGCATTGTTATTTAAACAGCATTCGTAATTTTCTTCCTTATTCCTCATATAAATAATTTTATTTGAAAAGAAGGGTTAAGCTCTTAAGTATTTTTATTAAATTTGTTTCTCCAAGAAAATATCTAAATACCTTAAGGTTTTGTAAAATTTTAGAGATTACAATGTTTATGAGGTTATATTACATTTATAATCCAAATTATTTTAAAGACAGAAAGAACATAAATTTCTAATGAGTGATTAAAAAAACTATCAGCCTTCGATTCAAATTATAACATTTTGACTTGCTACTGTTCAAACTGTAAATAAATTTTATCTAAATGAAATGTTTGTTGTTGAATGTTGAAATGAATGTTTTTTTTTTATCTAAATGAAAAAATATTGTTGCTCACCCGAATTCATTCACACAGATCTCATACAATATATATATATATATATAATATTCTGATCGATTTGAAAATATTTTTAGTTAACGAATGTTGACTAACAAATTTTAATTTCTGGCAATATTTTTGAAAGTCACAATCCCTGTTTGACATGTCTGATCTTAAAATTGCTTACGTGGAAGGATAAATGAATATCATTGTGTAATATCAATGAATTAATTTTGTTTGTTTATAGAAATTCCCTGGTATTACACAATGATATAATTTAGTTAAAGCTTGATTTTATTTAGGTAATGCATAATACTCAGTGAATCGGATAAAAATTCCGTAACTGAGATAAGCATAAAATCATTCATTTGATTTTCCACATTTTACATCCACGTTTTGATATTTGTTGTTTTTATGTGTTGTTAGTGATGCCGTATAGTGCAAAATTTTTTATTGACAGTATCAAAAATAAATAACAAAAAAAAATTATGTTCATGTTAATAATAAAGATTATACCAATTGCCTAAACACAATAGAAATATTTTATTTACAGATGTAATATAATCAATATGTATTTAAAATTCTGAGTATAAAACAAAAATAAATAAATAATAGTTTAGTTAACCTTTACAAGTAAACAAAAAATACATTCCTGTCATGTAGGTGCAAGAAAAATAAAATATTAATAACAATATCATATCAAGGATGTATAATTGGTAAACAATATTTAATTTAGTATATATTAATGCGGATATTCTCTTCACTACTGTAATCACATTCGTTGTGGTGTTCGGGATCCAGCCAAGTCACATACTGGTGTTGATGGCACATAGGATCAGCTTTGCGATCGGGTGATTTGGATTGAGATTTCACTGCTTCGGCTTTGTACTTCAAGACAATGCCCATCATCTGTTCAACTACCTAAAAAAAAGGCATGAAGTTTTTATAGCAAATTTCTGGTTTTTAAATATTAAATCCTTGTTTTGTTGCATTTACTTAATTTCAACTTTAAAAAAAATAATAATAATAAGGTTTTTGTAACTTAAAATATTAAATAATGTCTTACTATTTTACCAATCCTACTGTTTTAATTGTTTCCAATTCTAACTTCTTTTTTATTCAATTCCTACTATTAGTTCACACACTGGCTATGTATATCTTGCATCTTGTTCAAATTTTTAATTATCAATAAAATACTTTTTGTTCATCCACTCAAGTTCAAATACATTTTTTTGAACTTGTAGTGGATGACATTGGATGTTAATACAATTTTTTTCAAATACTAATTCATTAATTAAACTTAATTAATTATTTTTAGTTTTTTTTTTAGATTTAAGTTGCATGTATCTAATAATAGATGGCGCCAGATGTAAGAGGAAAATTTCAACTTTATTTGTAAAGGACTTTTCTGCATTATAGTGGAAAAAGTAGGAACTGACTTTAAAAAAAAAAAAAATTTATATTATTTGTTTATTTTTTTTTAATAAGTACAAAGGATTGATAAATTTGTAAAATTTAAAAATTATTTCAAAGTTATTTGTTCATTACGAGGATATTCCAGGAAGTGAGTGCATTTCGCACTTGTCTTTGGGAAAGAAGAGTACTTTTTCCGATTAGATCTGGGAAGCGATTAACGTATAGGCGGCTGTCAAACTGACCCTAAACCCATGCTGTGGACTTTTATGACACAGTACTACAAAATTGATCCCGTGATAACATTTTTAAAACTTCAGGGATTTTTATATTGAGAAGTAGCTTAAAGGTTGCTGTATCTGTCCAATACATATTTCTCAAAGTAACTGCGTTTTGGTTTAGTTTTCGGCTAGAGAGAAAGTTAATTTCTAGATGTAGTATGAATTTCCTTTTCAGGATTTAGTTTCACTCGAAGTTCAAAGAATTACAAATTTAAAATCTACTCTAAGTTAGACAGTAAAATATCACCACAGTTACGGATTAACAGCGATAAGAAGATTTGAGTTAAGGTTACATTTGCAGAAAAAGCTATCGGCAAAACGATGAACAAAGACTTGAAAGAAATTTTTTAAAAATTGAATTAAAAAGAACAGATAAAATTACTGTTGAACAGAATATATATGCTTCATATCCCCCATGCCACTGAAAGGGTACTCATAGAAATGTAATGAAAGGCAAAGATCTTAAAATTGATAAAAATCACCATAGGGAATATTTTATTTAAGGGGGAAAATATCTTGCAACAATATTTCCTTACTCTATAATTTAAAAAGAAGAATCACTTACTTCTGGATGATCATCTGCTAAATTCACGTACTCGCAGGGGTCAGCAGAAATATTGAAAAGGCAGGGTTTCTTGTTTGGATCGCAATTGTAAGCCGTTTCTGGAGGTGGTTGTTCGCAGGTTATTCGAAGTTTCTTATATACATCCTTTGGATTATTTGCAATCCACATTCCCATTTCCATCAATATCTCTCCAACGATGCTTCCATCCTTGAAAACCCATTTGTAGTTCGTAGGACCATCGAAATTTTCTAATCCACTAGGCCCAAACCAAGTCTGGTATCCTGCATTTCTGCTTCCATTAACTATCTTGAAATCACCTAATCTAAATGCTGACGTTCCATCGACTGTATCTAAATTTTGCAATGCCTGATTTCTTGGAGAAGAACAGCCATCAAGAAGCGAGTCCCACATGTCAAATCCATCTATAGGACCCAAGTCAGAAAGCTTTCTTCCTGAAATGTAAAATTTTTAAATTTAATATTCCAGCGTTGTTTTTAAAACATAAAAAATTTTGACTGAGACCATTGAGCCCTAGAAAGGCAATTTTGCGAGATTGCTAGATGGTTCACACTTCCATAAGTTGCCCATGATCAGTGTTTGTTCAACTTGAGAACCATTGTATGATATCTATTGGTTTTAACACGGTGGGGATTTTGGCAGTTTAATTTTCATTTAGTTTAAAGAAATTTAATACATATGTATTATTTTCTATCATTAAAAAGTTCCGAAAAGTATTCTTTCTCCTTAAATGTCTAGTAAACTGATTAAAATAAAACGCAGTAAACTATACACACACACACACAATTCAGTTGGTTGGGGGCGTTCTTGTTAGATGATGAGGTGGTCCACTCGGTAATATGCGTCCTGACCCATGATGTGGTATGTATTAACTCACTCTCATCCATTAGTCCCAACATGTCCATACACTGTTGTCATAAAGGTCCAGATGGTTGACAATCACCCAATCATCTGATCATCCAACTATCATCCCCGTGGTTTGTTCCTTCTTGCCTTGCAAAGATAGAATTACGTCTATGAGAGAATGTTTGTAACAAGTGAAGACTTATACTTTATTGGACTAACCAATTAAATCAGAACAGTAGACAAATTTAGAGATAATTATGAGGCATGGTGAAAAGACACCAGTTGAGTCCTCGAGTGGTAGAAGTCAACCTTTAACCCTCATCAAGGATCTTGTCCAAAGCGAGGTGTTTAAAAACTGCTAAAATCCATGAAATCAGAGGGTCTATCCTGTGGTTCGGCGGAAATTATCTTTGTCTTCAAAGTAATCATGGCTTTAAAGGGGGTCTTAAATTAAAGTGCTAACAAATCATACAGAGACAATGACGGTTTGAAAAGGGAAATAATAAAGACTTACTCAGTAGAAGATAAAAGAAGATTCCTATAGAAGGATGAAAAAGAAAAAGAAAAGGCGTGGTGTTACGTCCGGAGACTGTGTGTGGTCTGGAGAGTGCAAGCATTCCTTTGAATTAAAACTGAATGCCCAGAATCAGTGAAGCCGAGCTCCAAAGAACCCGAAATGAAAAAGAAGTGACAAAAAGATGTTGAAGAAAGGAGCCCTTGGATACCCCCTTTGCCTCGGACAACTTCCGAACAATTGACTCAAAAATAACAATAGGTGTCAACTTAACCACCAGCATTAAAACGGAGATTCCCCTATGATGATTATCCTCTCGCTGTATCATACATACATAGTTTTATTCGATCGATCCTAAGTGTTTTGCAAGTGGCTTATGTGCTATATTTCATAAGAAGTTTTGTCTAGGTAAAGAAAGTTTTAAGGTACACGAACACCTTTAAAACTCGATTTTCGATGAAAATTTTGATTTTTCGTTTTTTTATACCATTTTAAAGCCCGGTTCTTTATATTTCTAAGAGCGTTTAAATTTTGTTTCTGTCTCTTATAGAAGCAAAGTTATGGCTATTTAAATTGTGCTGACTGCCACATTTCTGAAACCGAAACTAGTTTGACTGGTTTGTTTACATTTATTTTTTGCTTATTATGAGCGTTAAAATTTTTTCAAATGAAAATAATAAGAAATAAATACAATTTAAATGTTTTAAAATATTAAAAATATCTGGCAACACTACATTTGTTTAATTATCTGGCAACAAATCTAGTTTCTTTTGTGTTGTTTACTTTGTAACGCTTGTTTTCATTATTATTTCCAATCCATCTGTTTATCGTGTTTTATTGCTGGATCAACACTGTTTTTGTATTAAAAATGGTAAAAAACACGTCTTGAAGAAGGAAACGACAGTTTTATGGCAATCAATTTAATAAAAATTTAGTGATTAATGGAACAAGTACCATAAGTGAATCAAAACTTGCATAGAATTTGAAATCTTATGGTTTCAACCAACAAGAATCTGTCTCAAATTCATTAGTTGGGAACAGAATTATTGACATTGAAACATTAACTAATGTAACTGTAAAAAATCACCTTTTTAGACTTTATGATTTTGTCATCTAATAATTGTGCAGTTGTTAGCATATTTATTTTTTGTTATATAACTTTTATTGGTAGTTTTATGGTTGATCTCTTCTTTGCTATATGTGCACCCTTTAATGAACATGATTATGACTAATATAACCACAGCATGTAAAGATATATATTGATTGTAGTTCATACACATTAATGTTAAGTGCCTTGAATATTAATAAAACATGTTATTTTATAGTTTTTGAATATTTATTTCGCGTGTGTGTATTCCTTCTTTAAATTTATCGAATCTCTGAAGGCTTTCGAACCTGTTTGATAAAAACCTGGAATTTGTTTTTGATTTACTTAGAGTATTGCAGATCATAATGTAGAAGATTCCTTTTATCAGTACTATAGTGGTTTTTATGTTTTATGCGGGTATTTAAGATTTTTTTGTTATATCAAAACTATTAGAGGAATGTTTTTTATTGCATTATATATTATCAACATCATAAATCTATGAAGACAAATACGCATTCAGATTTCTACATGATAATTATGAGGTCGGGTAAAAGCAATTCAATGGCCTCTGTTGCTTCAAAATGCGAGACCATGCCGTAAATTATGGTTACATATGGGTTGCAAACATTATATATAGTATCTACACATAATGTTATATATACAAACGTTATTCCAAATTTCATAGCAACATTTTCTTAATGCGTGATATTTTGCGGAAATGAATGTAGTTAGGATTTTACAGTTGTATTGTAACGTTATATAAAAGAATTGAGTTTAATAAAGGCAAGAACCGAATTAATGCTACACTAAAAATACGATTTCAAACTACATTGTTATGTTTCAAGTCAATTATAATTGGTTTTTACCGACTAAATGCAATTACTAAGATAAATAATATTATTTAAAAATGTTTATAAAAAATAATTTTGTGCTTAAAATTTAAATTTTTCTTTTAATTTTGTGATGACTAACCCACGAAAATTGATTTAAGGTATAGCAATTTCTCTAGTAGTATAATATCAGAGGATATTACGTAATACAGAAACTATCTACAATTAAAATTCAACACAAATTGTTAAAAAAATGCCCACAATCTATATATTAATTAAATCACTGGGAAATCAAAGGGAATGCAAAAGAAAAGGAGAACTGAATTAGACAAAAATTTCTTTCAATCTTTTTTCTGTCTGCTAAAAATTTATGTATTGACATAATTTGAACATTTCGAAACATTTTCTATTATGGATGTGTTATTAGCAATAAACTGAACTGAATTGATTTATATGTCATTACAACTAGAGTACCATTTTCAAGGATCAAGATTACAGATTTCCAATAAAAAATATGAGAAAAATCCAACTCAGTGAAGCGAATATAGTTTTTAATATTAATTACATATTCTGTTAATTCTAATATTGATTCTATATATCACTTACGGACTATTTATTTTTTGAATAAGTATATTAATTTATCGATAATATTATATTTATTTTTAAGTATTTCAATGTCGAATTTTTTTATGTACATAAAAGTTGGAATTAAAAGGGGAATTTGTGATCTAATAAGATAATGAAGGAAAGCATAACTATGGACATACTTATTTGCCTTTTAGTCTTTTACGACCTGAAATATTTTTTATATTTAAATTATACTTTTTTTCAGTTTTTAATAATTATTGACAATGATACTAAAAAATAATTAAAATAATCTATGCCTTCCTGAGGTATGGGAGGGGGAGGGGCAACAGCACGATCGTGCGGGTTAATCTTTTCCATGAAAAATTTTCAAAAATGTTTCCCACGCACGATCGTACGTTCTTGGCCTTAAAAGGTTAAATGGCGTTCAACGGGAGGCCAGTATGTGTTATAATTCCATTATAGTTTAACTCAAATCATTCCAAAAATATTGGTATGCGTATAAGAAATTCGTTAAAAAAAAAGAAAGAAAGCTGCAGAAAAAAATTTAATCAAATGACATTTTATTTTCAAATTGAGTGCCAACAAAACTCTTATATATTTGGATGAAATAATACCCAGTTATGTATTGGGTTCACTATACGCAAAAAAGAGACAAATAGTATATATTTGCTTAATAGATTCATCAGAAATCAAAAATATTTTACATACGTACATACAGACACACACATGCATACACACACACACATACATGCATATATATACACACACACATACATGCATATATATACACACATACATACACACACACTATACATGCATACACATGCACACACACACCATACATGCATGCATACACACACACACACACACACACCATACATGCACGCATATATACACACACACACCATACATGCATGCATATACACACACACACCATACATGCATGCATACACACACACACACACACATACATATATATATATATATACGTTAATTATGTAAATCAATTCATCAAAAATATTTTAGGAAGATGCCAACTTACCCAGAACTCCAGAGTACAAGGTAGGTAACCAGTCAGTAACATGCATCAACTGATGGGAGACCCGAGGCTTGTCCAGCTTCAGCAGAGGACTCCAAATCACTGCAGGAACGCGGATGCCCCCCTCCCACTGAGTGTACTTGACGCCACGCAAGGGATAATTGCTGCCATATCCCCCACGAGAAAGGTCGATGTCTCCTCCATTGTCAGAAACGAACAGAAAAACCGTGTTCTCGAGCATGTCCCTTTTATAGAGGGCTCTGAACACAGCTCCCACACTCTGGTCCAGACCCGATACAACGGCTGAAAAAAGAAAATTGGCATAATAAGATGGTATTAATTGTATTCTCTTGCAATAATAATCTAACTTTTGGTAGAGTTACATACCAGAGCAGATATATTCAACATATCAGGAAAGATAGATTCAATCCTATTGATGGAGCATTAGGATCGAATGTTATAAAAATTGAAACGGGTTAATTTTTAATTGAATAAAATTCATAATTTTTTTATGTTGGTATTGAGGTTATTAAAAATATTCTCATGATTTTGTATGAATAGAACATTTTCAGCTGTTCGTGAAAATACAAATAATTAATAAAAACGTATAAAAATGGTGGTATTGTTACTCGCGTCCTTAGCATATCTTCAAGCTTCACGTGCCCCCTGGGTAGTGCCAAAGGAGTAGCAGCGTTGGAGCTCATGCTTGTGGTATAAAGAATAACTGTCTCTGTATTGCCAGCAATTGCCAACTGTATTGCATTAGAACAACAACAATAAAAACGTATACATTTACCATTCTATAATCTATATCTTATGCATCTAACTTATGATTCTTTTGAAACTTTCTTACAAGTAAATTAGATGTGTTGTTAGTTTAAAAATAGCTAAAAAGAACAGTGTAATACATCAATTATACAAATTTGATAAGTAAAAAAAAATCGCATATCGTTCTGAATATTTCAGAATTTATACCTGCATGAATTCTTCTGTTGATATCATTGATGTATTTAAACTTTGATATGTCTTCTGAAGGAGCTTGCATAAACTGGTATGAGTTGCCAGAATGTGGCGCTATCTGAGCCAGGTATAGGAAGAGGGGCTGCAAAAGAATATCGTAAAGATTTATATTCATACAGTTCCAGAAAAAGACATTACATTCAGTTTCCAGAAAAAGTCATAGAATACTCATCCACGTGTAGATGAAAATAATGTATGATGTGTATGAAAATAATTAATCAATTAATAATTACTTATGTTTAATAATGAACTCCAATTTGATAAATGCTTTGTTTTTTATCTAAATTTATAATCCACACGAAGATTACAGTAGTAGGTGAACATCATTTGGGCTTATGAACTAAGGGATATTAACTTGAAACCTGCCAAATATTGCAGAATCGAAACCTTCCAGATACCAGAGATAATCAAGACTTAACAGTCAACAATCCTGCACTGCTAACAGGCATGATAAATCCACAGGTGGAAAGTACTTTCCTTGCCCTTAAGACAAAAGAGGGGATGTCACTCCCCAGTTGACAACTTTGGGGTGTATTCATCCCAAATAACGATTACAGTTTACGAGGTTTTTCGTTATACATCCCGAGTTTTTCTATCTGCTGTTAACAGTCTAATGGAACTAGAAGTCAACAATCATGAACTTGCCAATAACATACACTCAAGAGCCAAAACATTATAACCACCCCTACATTTTGCAATGAACTCACCTGGATGACATGGAAGGCACGTGATCAGGTGGAAGTGGTATTTAACTGGTATTAAGTGGTGGTATTAATCCATGCCAAGGCAGGTTGAAGCTGTGTTGCGCGCCAAAGGTGGGCCAACTCGTTATTGACAAGTGGTCATAATGTTTTGGCTCTTGAGTGTATTTCCGTTGTTAATTTAAATTAAAAACACTTTATTCCGATTATGGATAGCGTGGAAGGATAACCATCTGGTTTAACAGCGGAAAAGGATGAATCAATTACTTGTTAGGAGCGCTAGTCAGATATTTGTGATGCAAAGTTGTTTTTAAAAATTATCATAGTTAGTGTTGAATTTTTTTCTCTCCAGTTTTTCTTTTACTAATGTGTAACCTAAAATTTTAATTATCAAAAGTTAACATTTTTTTTATTGAAATTAAGTTAAAATTCTTTTTATTAATTAAATTATTAATTTACTCATGATGGTAACTAGGTGAAAATTGAGTTCAGGTTTACTCATTTCATAGTTATACTAAACATAAATAAGGTAATTTTTTGACTAATAATTCCTGCCGCAGAAGTACAGTAGAAGAAACATATATAATATAGCACATGCTGTAACGTCTGTTACATCATATTGAGTAAATTCAAATAAATTTTTTCCTGATATTAAAAAAATAAGTATTAAAAAATAAGTTTAAAAAGTTTATACATTTGTTTTATACCTTTGATAGATCGTGATCTCTTATAATATTTTCAGCTGCTTCTGTAAAGACGTGAGTCGCATATCTGCCTTGTGCGTCTGTGACTGGTGAGGTGCCATTGTGAAAATCTACACCAAGAAATGACTTAAATGGAAAATAATTATATTATTTTGCTATTCATATTCATTTGAAATATTAAACAAATGTAAAAAAAATGTTATACCACAAGCTTGATTAAGCTCATAGAATTTTAAAATGTTTCACTTAATTAATAACAATAATTAAACATTACATTACATAAACTTGTATGTCTCAACCACTTGTCATGTCTATTCCTAATGAAACATTTCTTGATTTACAGTAGATGAACATTTTATTTCTTAAATGGAAAAAGCAGTTAAATGAATTTTTTTATCTAAATTCATGCTTGCGAAGAGAGATTTAATTTTCTTAATTAATTTATAAATAACAAATAATTAGGGAAAAATTAAACTTTTAGTTTCTAAAGTATTCTAAATAGTAACGTATGCAGTTAATTAAACAGGTGTTATTTTGTGGCACAAAGACTAATTTATGCCATATTGCAGGAAGACATTTGATATTCGTTTACAAACTTTAACTAAACCAAGTTAATCCTCAAAAGTAAAAGAAACACCAATTAAAAATTAGGATCGCAAATTTTAAACTGTACATACTATTCAAAAATTTAATTATTATTAAAGAAGAAAATTAGTTAATTTTTTATTTATAGAATATTTCAGCAGTTGAAATCATCAGAATATCATTTATTGAATGAATTTCCAAATATTTCGTTTTATTTCACAATACCATCACACACATTCTTTTTACAAAGAGTACGTGAGTTTCATATTGTTTTTTTTTTCATTGGCATTGAAATCCCTCTTACGTAAATGGAAGAAGGTAGTTTTTTAAAGTAATTTGATGGTAGTAGTTTCAAAGCTTATATATCCAGTGTAAATTTTCTTGCTTCAAAACATCAGCATCGGAATTTAAATATAAAAAATATCTTATTGAGATTGTTTCTTAATTACACCGATGAGCCTTAACATATTCACTACATTTTTAATTGAAGTAGGATCGCCTTTTCCCTACAAAACTGTGAACGTGTGGCATGGTGCATATTCCCAAGGCGATATTAACGAAAAGAAGTTTTAAGTGACATTTTCTTCTCTGATATGTCACACTTCTTGAATCTGTCAGACTTGTCTGCTTGTCAATTTTCCACGTAATCTGTAGTCGGACTATAGACACTTGGTCAGCATCACCATTGTTGTAGCTGCTGGTTATTTGAACCATTATAGTCCTTCAATCAGGTAGTTAGTTGTAGATAATCTGTCAGATAGCGATTGTAATTCTTCAATCAAATAGATAGTTTGGAATACAGGCGCAAAACTGCCGATTCTACAACTCCTGTAGTTATATTGTGATGTAGTCGTGATTCAACGCCAATCCATTTGTTCAAAGCGAATTACAAATGTTGGTTTGATTTGATGACATGTGAATTCAAATGACAACACATGAATTGAAAAGAACTAGAATGGTCCTCAAATCACCCTATGGTGATTTAGGTCTTATATCATGGCACACTATCTTAATAGTACAGCTCATCACTTTCCGATAGCATGCAAAATAGACTTTAACGATTGTTCCATCGAGACCATGGGTCCTAATATGGCCCAAGAAAACGCCCACATCATAAAAATATCCACTAGCGCTCTGGATTAAACGCTCCAATAATTAAAATATCCACTAGCGCTCTGGATTGTGTCTGAGTTTTTACGCGATAGTCCAGACAAAGTGAATCTTCCGACGAGAAGACAATTCTTCGGGTTATCTGTGGTCTAATTGCTATACTTCCAGAAGTAGTTTTGGCGTAGTTGACTTGCAGCAAACCAAAGGATTCGGTTTACACTGCAATTGCACAGGCCATACATAAAAGATACACTGTCATTATGTGTGTATAGTTCTACCACGGATATCGTGAAATTTGGTAAACATCCTGTTTAACTGCGGAAACGGATGAATCAGTTACTTATTATAGGTGATTGTGAAGTATAAGCTGCGCAAAGCTGCTTTGAAAGAAGAAAATATCATAGTTGAGGGGAAATTTTTTCATCTAGATTTTCTCTTAATATCGTGTTATTTAAAATTTTAACTATTGAAAATTTTAATATTTCTATAAGGGTCAAAATTTCTCATAGATGCTTTTTCTTCCCTACGACGCCACTCTTTGAATGCTTCCAACTTGCCCACTTGTTAATTTTCCACGTAAGCAATGCTCAGATTGTAGACACTTTGTCTAGATCATCATTGGTGTAGAAACTTGTTTGACCTTCTATTATGGCAAATAATCCATTTCTTTCTGATTTTCAAAGCTTTGCTCATTGTAATCAGCAGTATGGCAATTCACTATTCCTCTATTGGAATACTATCTAATACTACTTTTGATAAGTACCCACAACGACAGATCGTGAACAGGTGTCCAGGAGCTCCACTTCCAACATTCAAAGATGCCGATTTAGCCTTTGATAAATCTCCTATCTTCATATACTGCATTCCGAATTTTATACATTCAGAAAATCTATTCAATTGTGATTTATACAAGATGATGTAAGCTGAGCCTGTGCCATAAATTTGTCTTTTGGAAACAGCGTTGTTCTATGTGAGAAGTGAGTATAATATAATGGCCTAAGTGTTAATAGAAAAAATTAACTTTTTTAAAATAAACATAAAAAATATAAATTGCTCAATATTGATGAGTTTTTTTACTATTAGATTTAATAAAATAAAATTAATTAAAATATGTTGCTAAATTTTGTAAAACTCAAAAAAAAAAACTCATAATTTGTCTACCCAGTACAACTAAGCCGTTTCGATTCTTATAACGAATAAAATACTGTCTGTACCTTTCTATTTGGTATTTCTATTAGTCTCTCGTAGTAAGTGTGGTCATAGTAGTCAATAAACCCATTCCAGTACCCCAAAAATGAGTCAAAACCTCTATAAGTAGGAGTGTATTCTTTGGTTTGATATCCCAGATGCCACTGAAAAGAAAAAAAAGAATTTTGTAGTTTGTATTTACTTGTATAATATTTTTATACACGAACTTTATACTTTTTTGTTTTTAAATATTCTAGGAATTCTCAGCCCTAGAATATGTAAAATAGAAATAAGTTATTAAGGAAAATTTGACTATTTAAGGTAGATTTAGCTAAGAACATGACAAAATTACTGATTTGTACAATGCGCATGTTGTCATTAGCATATTAGCCTTAGCTTCTATAATTGCTGCGACAGATGCATGGCGTTAAAAAGCAAATAAACTGATATTTTTCCAATACTAAGCAAATATTTTTCCAATTCCGATATTTTTCAAATGAAGGTGCTTAATTGATCTTTTTTTTTTGACAGATAATTATTTTCTAAATTTTATTAAGAGATTACGTCAAGCCACGTTAGCTATGTATGCTACAGTTCAACTGGCTAATAACATGTAATGTCCTCATGCACTAATAACATGCAATGGCCCACATACAATTAAGTTATTCAATACTCTATCTTACATAAACAGCATAGAACAAATTTTTGTTTATCTTTTTTATAACGCTATAGTGGGGAGCTATATGACTGAATATTGTTCCCTCTCACCATATAAGAAATTTAATCCATGAAATTTTTTTTAATATTTTATGGTGCTTCTGCACTTCCCTCTGCACTAACAGCTCATTATTTAGAGACAATTTGTTAAATTTCTATGTGATAGAGACAATGCTTTTTACATATTGAGTCTAACTACAGCAGTATTTTTTTACAAAACACTGCTCTAGTAACCCATTCTTATTTTAAAAAGACAATAAGACACAAAATGTATAAAAATAGAAATGAATTTCAAATGGATGGCTTACTTTTCCAACCATGTGCGTTTTGTAACCTAACTGTTTCAAGTATTGAGGTAGAATAACTTCGTTTAAAGGTAGACCTGATGCTTCTCCACCAAGAAATACAGAGTGTTGCAGCCCTACAACATACAAATTTTTTATATTTTAGTTACATTGAAAATTTCAAGAAAAACTCAAAAGTTTCGTTGTTTAGAAATCATTGGTTTGTGAGACATTTAATGTGTGAAACAACCATGTTGTTTTTATTTTGCATGCAAATTTTATCACTACAAAGAGTATTTTGCTATCATGGCGCTCTTTACTTGCAATTAATTACGTTCTTCTTAATGCTTCTCTAAGAAAGTTTGAAATATATGCCTCCAAAATGTATTTTCTAAATATTGAAAGGAGATATATACACTCATGTCCATAAATTAAGGATAATGAAGTTCAGGCAAAGAAAGAGACAGAAGCAAAACAAATTTGATTTATTTGTAAAGTCCATTTATTAAACAAAAGGTAAAGAGCAAAAAAGATGCTATATGTTTGACATAATTAATAAAAATTGCGATTTTTACTCCCTGGAGCAAATTTCAAAAAAGAACCTATTTACAAAAAACAGTATAACATGGTTAGTATGATGGTTAATATGGAGTATGTCTTCCGGACGATGCAATACAGGCCTTACAACGCCTAGGCATGCTGAGTATCAAATTATCAATCTGATCTTGGGGAATATTACACCACTCATCAAGCAATGCCCTCCGAAGTTCCGGTTGACAGGTGGGAGGGGTTGATGGGCTGCAATTTGTCGGCCAAGCATATCCCACGCATGCTCTATTGGATTCAAGTCCAGAGAGTATGCTGGCCAATCCATACGGGTGATATCCTCCAATTGAAGGCATTCGTCTACAATGTTTGCACGGTGAGGACGGGCGTTGTCATCCATAAACAGGAATTCAGCCCCCATGGCGCCCCGAAACAAACGTACATGTTGTTCCAGAATGGCCTCCCGATAGATGTGGCCTGTCATCGTTACACTCTGAACATGCAGGCCAGTTCTGGAACCATGAATAATTCCTCCCCAAACGAGCCATCCTGCATCACCGTAACGGTGTCGTTCAATGGTGTTCTCTTGGTGGTAACGGGTACCTGGCACTCTCCATATGAAAGTCCGGCGAGAATCAGACTGCAAACTAAACCTAGACTCAACGGAAAACATCACACCAGACCACTGTTGCGGTGTCTACAATGCATGCTTTCTACTCCAGGTTAATCGCAAGTGACAGTGAGTTGCGGTAAGTGGAACACATCTGACAGGCCTACGAGCATATAGACAAATGGCCCTAAGCGTCTGTACACGGTCCGCCTTGAAACTGTCGTACCGGTAGCTGAAGAGAGCTGACGAGACAGGTCTGATGCTGTTCTCCGTCTGTTTCTTTTGGCAGTAACTGCTAAATACCGGTCCTCATTCGGCGTTGTAACTCGGGGCGACCTGTGCCGTAACATCTACTCACATTACCATCATCTTGGAATCGTTGCCAAAGCCTGGAGATGACACTCTGGGCGATTCAAGTTCCTCGGATACTTCCAGCTGGGTACGTCCACATTCCAGTCTCCGATAATTCTACCACATAAAAAATCATCCAAATGCTTCCTTTGTGCCATAACTATGCGGTTATTGCACTGAAAGGCTTTTTAAAGCGCTTGTGAACAATTTTACTTCTTTGCCACCATTCCTATATACCCCTCTCTTACACTCTCGTCATTGTGACGTACTATTGCGCCATCTGGTGGTTTCCTGTAATTTGCATATTCTTCTTCAAGATGTGCGTTATAATTCTACAGGCGGAATTTTTATTTTAGAGTTCAATTTCTGTGTGATTCTGAATTATGGACATGAGTGTTTGATAAAGAAAGCGTAAGGACTCTCGTAAATCAACAAGCAAAAATTTTATAAATAATATCTTTTAAATAAAATGCAATAACTTGGAAATATTTTAAAAGTAGTGACTTTTGAGGTTTTTATTTTTTATATTTTTCAATTAATATTTTATGTCATGTATATTATATGAAATATATATCATATGAAATTATTTTAACTATCTAAGGATTTTGTAAGATTTCATTTCAATTTGGTTTAGTTGGTCACTCTACGGCCATTTTTTGCACACTTTAATCTAATTTGATGGGGCCTGCAGTTTAATGGGGATTCCAAACCACTAACAAAACATTTATGCTACTGCCAGGATTCGAACCTGTAGAACCAAATGCCCGAACGCTAGCCAATTGGCCATCAGGACGCAGATGGCAAAAACATTTTTTATTACTTTAATAATATATCGGAAGAGCGTGGTGGATATTCGCGGGAAGATCTCCCTTGGAAATTAGAGGGGCTAAACCGAAACCTCAGCTAGGATAAGACGACTAAATCCGTAGATCAGAAAGTTCTTATATTGAGCTCTAGAAAAGTGGAAGAAGATTTAGAACGTCGAATTTGTAAAGATTCTACGTGGTTGCAGTGCTGAGAATTAAAAAATAAATTATACATAAAAAAGGAGCCCTATTCGTGACCCAGTGCTTATACGCGCAGTTGGCATGCTGAAAATCATATAAAAGTATCACACATCTGTGGTTTAATGGTCGGTGTTTGAATAAGCTGATGGTTTGGTGACCGGTGTTTTAAAAGCCAATCATGTGCATTACTGTCGTTTTTTTAGAAAAAATAGTTATTTTGACACCATTTACCTGGTACACCAGTTGGTAATTTACAATATTTCACTCCATATGACATAAATACGGAACAATTACTCCTGAAAGTCTTTCTTTTAGGACTCCGTCTGCCTTTACTATTCGAATAGTTGGCCTAAATTCATGAAACAAAAGGGTCCTGATATGAAAAAATATCCGAGCAGTATAGACATGGGAATTGATGGGTTTTAAGGTTTTAATTCATTATTATACATAGCCATAGACTGCTCAGAGTGGACCAACGCCTTTTCAATTCCGAGCATTTCTATATGCTTTCATTGATCTTCACTATTTCAGAATTCTTACGCACTACTTTCGTCGCTTTGGCATATCATCTCTAGCGTTAAATACATGTGAACAATTGTGCCATAGACTACATAGACTGGACCAACTCTTTTCGAATTAAATACTTCTAATTATTTCTATATAATTTATTTGATTTTCTTTATTTCAGAATTCTTACGTGCTACTTTCCTATCTCTAGTAGAACATTAAATGCATGTAAATAATTGTGCCATAGACTACACAGACTGAGCCAACTCTTTTCGAATTAAATGTTTCCAAACAATTATCTATGTTTTAATTGATCTTCACTATTTCAGAAGTTTTACATGCTGCTCTCCTCGCTTTGGCAGATCATCTCTAACATTAAATACATGGGAACAATTGTGCCATAGACTCCCCAGAGTGGTATAACGCCTTTCGAATTAAAGGTTTCCGAGCATTTCTGTATGATTTCATTGATCTTCACTATTTCAGAAGTCTTACGCACTACTTTCCTTGCTCTGGCAGATCACCTCTAATGTTAAATACATGTGAACAGTTGTGTCATAGACTGCCCAGAGTGGGATAACGCCATTTGAATTAAATGTTTCGAAGCATTTCTATATATTTTAATTTACCATCACTATTTCAGAAGTTTTATGCGCTAGCTTCCTCGTTCTGGCAGATCATCTCTATCATTAAATGCATGTGAATAATTGTGTCACAGGCTACACAGACTGAGCAAACGCTTTTCGAATTAAGTGTTTTCAAGCAATTATATATATTTCAATTGATCTTCACTGTTTCATATGTTTTACATGCTACTTTCCTCGCTTTGGCAGATCATCATCTCTAACGTTAAATACATCTTAACAATTGTGAATTTATCTGAGTTTTTACGAAATAATAAAAAATGAAAACTGCAGAAAATAAAAATTGTAAAAGGATAAATAAAAATCATTCAAGGAAGAAAGAAAAAGGATACCATAACGAATCGGATATCTCCCTGTGAGTAGAGCAGCTCTTGAAGGAGTGCAGAGCCATTCCCCATAGTAGTTTTGTAGGGTCAGTCCATTGAGGGCGAGGGCGTCGATGTTGGGGGGTGGGGGATCTGGGAGATCCATGGTAGCTGATGTCATTCCAGCCCTGCAATACGAATAGCAGTGACAGTTATTACATTCTTTTTCTATGCATAGTTTGGGGCATTTTATATATAAACACATGCACATAAAGACTTATATAGACTCAAAAATGATTTATCTACAATTATTTTTGAAAAGTCTATGTAGATTTATCTATAATTTCACTCTTATTTATCTTATAATAGTGAAATTTCGTAATACCTTTCATTCGAAATAAATTCATTTTAGAGACTAAAGGCTCGTTCCCACCGAGGCGTGAGGCGCTTAAGTGTGAAGCACTGACCAATCACTAGCCTCACCACGTTCACCTGAAATCGGTTTGGAATCCACTGCTTCGAGTTGACCAACTTTCAACTCGAAGCGGAACTTCACTAGGCGTAATGTTATTTCTGACGTTTCGCTGTGAAGGGGGTCGAAAAAATGTTCTGGCCTGCCGCATGAATCTTCAACGCTTCACGCCTCGGTGGGAACGAGCCTTAATAGCGGAAAGCTCTAAGGCAAGGATGTTTTGCCACAACATATCTTATCATATATTCGTTTTACTTTAAAAATATTAGAAATTATATATCTTTTTAAGTATTTTAGATTATGAAAAATTAAAATAAAAAATGAGGCAAACAGCTTCAGTTTAATAAAAAAAAATATTTAATTTTTTGTTTTCTATTTTATTGACTAAAATAGCAAATTTTTTTTTTTCAATAACATGCTATCCTAAATTCAAAATCCTTATCTACTTATTATTTTTTATCTCTAAGATTTTTATTTCTAATATACGATCTTTTTTAAAAGTGCCCTCAACAAAGTAGATACGGCTGTTTCTAAGTAATACATTAAAATGCGCAAATCTGGATTAACATATTTGAGAAAAAAATTTGGGGTAAATAACAAAATTTTTTTTTATATATAAATTTATATTATTCATACTAAAAATTTTTATATTAAAACACATATTGTTACAAGCAATTATTAAAGTAATATCAAGCTTTAAACTTTTCACCGGTTTTTCTATTTTACGTGTTTTATAATGTCTTACGTATGCGTTATAACTTTTATAACGTATACGTAACACGTTTTTATAAATACACTTATACAGAAAGTGTATATGCATTAGATAATTTTAAAAATATATATTATGAAACCATTTCCCAAGTTACAGTTGATTACAATGCATACACAAATTTATTCACCCCTGCTCTAGAGCATCGAACTGAACCTGAAGACAAGCGAAGACGTCTATGTAAACATCCTGATAGTGAGAACATACTGATATGGTTATCACCAACCACATAGCTAAACAATTGGGAATTGTAGTTTTGGATTCTATGTCATATGATAAGCTATTTTGTTGTCCTGCGTTATAAAAATGTCGTCCATAATATTTTGATCATCATTTATTACTTTTAATTTCAACAAGATTAAGTCCAACCAAACACGCAATAATTTCTATTAACTATATATATGCTTCTGATGTCGAGCTTACTCATCATCATGCCTTGGATTGCCCAGCTGTGCAGCCGCTCTGGTCCATCCCTCGGAAGAGTGTTTATACTCCGATCTGGCATTCAACATAGCCAATATTATTCAGGAGCACCACCATATTTGATTTTCTTGTACTCTTCAAGGAATACGACAACAAATCTATATGCTTGTCAAACACATCCCTTAATTATCAGTTTTGTCGCCAATTATGCATGTTAGCAGGCACCTCCGACTGTCTCAGCATCTCCCAATTGGACAACTGGAGACTTCAAACTTTCGACAACTAGTATACAAGTAATTCCACTGGAAGGCATCCGGCAATGACCAATTCTGCACATCAATGCCAAGTGAACTAACAGTCAATACAAGAGGCGAGAAAGGACCAATGTTTTATTAATTGGTTTGATAGCTGATATCTACTGAATGATATGTATCTACTCAATAAAACATTAAATCCTTCTGAATGTTTTCCTTTAAATAAATTTATCAGTCCCTTTGTACAGGTTTTATCCTATTTGAATATTTCATTGCGTTTCCTCCTGTTTGAATATTTCATTGCATTTCATCCTATTTGTATATTTTATTGCATTTCCTCCTATTTGAATATTTCATTGCATTTCATCCTATTTGAATATTTCATTGCTTTCATTCTTGATGCATTTCTTTTTATATTAAAGTATTTAATAAATGCAAATTAGAAAATATTCATCCTATCAATGAATATAAAATGTTACAATAGTTTAATAAGAAAATAATTTCTTTTAACATTATAATTTTTCAATATCACTATTAATGATTTAAAAAAATTATTATTAAAGCGCTCCAAATTTTATTTATACAATATATATTTATGTAATGATTAAATAATGCAGACATCAGTGATTGGCTCTGTCTTTATGACTGTCTGTGACGGTGTCAAAATATTGCAACTTTTGTTTTCCACATTTTAAATAACGTAAACAAAAAACAGTTTAGAAAATAAATAAAACTATTTTAGCACCATCGCTAAAAAGAAAGATGCATGGTGAACCAGCAAAAAAGATATTAAACTAACAAGTAAATTTCTGAATTAAAATTGTTAACTAACAATTTTCTGAAGGAAAGTCAATTTTGTAAGAATGGGTAGCTGCGAACTACTATCGCGATGTGAATCTTTTACTTTTGTCAAGTGGATTTTTCTTTCACAGTATTACAAAAATCACAAAATGCACCATTTCTAATAGAAACTGGATTAGTGACTAACAATTAACTTAAAATAGCAAATATTTTTCTTAATATCATTGAAAATAGTAACTTTACTGGAAACATGTGAATTCAAGGAAACGTAAACCAAATGAATTTTACTCTTAATTCATTCTCTTATCTGAACAAATAAACGGGCAAAGCTAGATAAACAATATAAAGGGTGTTGAAAGAATAATAAAGAATTAGAAGAATAAACAGGGAATCGCAGATTCTAGATAAAAGAATCTCTTATATTTATTTCTACGACTTATGAAATAATCACAAGTATTTTGCTTTCAATTAAACTTTTAGGTTACAAAAATGGGTTTGGTTTCCATTATATAAATCATAAATAACATTTCGTAATTTAGCTTTTTTTTAAAAAGCTTTTCTTCTCATTAAGATTCGACTATAACAAATAAATAAATAACTCCCTGGCACTACAGTCTACGTTGGGCCATGACCGTCAGTCTACTGGCTTTGGTTTGTCGCTCTACGGTCATCTTGTGCACACTTTTGGCTAAACAGCCCGGGACCTACAGTTTAAAGTGGATTCCGAACCACTACAAACATACATAGCACCGCCGGGATTCGAACCCGAAACCTATAGTACCAAGTGTCAGAGCACTAGCCACTTGTCCAACAGGCCCCATTTCTACTGGCAAATTCCGAAACAGGATATATTTTCTTTTTTAAGGGGTAAGGTTGTCGGCCCCTACACTCAACGCTCTACAGTCATATTAAGCCGGGACCTAATGTTTAAAGTGGATTCCAAACAACTAAAAACTTCCATGACACCGCCAGGATTCGAAACCTGTGATACCGAGCGCAAGAGCGCTATTCAATCGGCCACCAGGCCCCGAATATAAAAAAAGACAAAAATCACAAGATTAGTTTTCGTTTTTTTGTTGAAATTTAGATAAAGGACCATTAAAATAAAACAATTAAGAATAAATTAAATCAAAATTAAGAATAAAACTTTAGACATAATACTACTATGCCCAAAAAGTAAGACTAATTTTTACTTTTTTTCAAAAACTGTTTATTTATTCTTCCAAATTTATTTCATCGCCTTTAAAGTAATTCTCTCCGGACACAAGCATTAATGCCAATTTTTTTCAATCCTTAATGCATGCTAAAAAGTCATTGACCGGGATGGCCTTCAAAGCGCACGCCTATTTACGTTGAATCTTTTCAATCGACTCAAAACGCTGTCCTCGGTGTGGTCTTTTGAGTTTAAGGAATAACCAGAAGTCGCACGGTGTGAATATGGTGGTTGTGGAACGATATGGGTTTCATTTTTGATGAAAATGTCACGAAGAATCAATGCAGTGTGAGCTGGCGCATTATCATGATGCAAAAACCAAGAGTTGTCTTTCCATAAATGTGACCTCAAACCACGGTAATCGAAGAATCGTGCTCTTTTCGATCTTGCTTCACTTTTGTTACGATATTCGCTCGACTAATAGGTTGTTTCCGGCTCGTAAGCTTAAATCCAAGACTCATGTCCAGTTATGATGCATTTCAACTTGTCCTGATAGTCAGAAGGCATCGTTTCATATACTTCAACGCGACGATGTTTTTCCAAAAAAATTTTCATTTTTGGTGAAAAAGTCACGAAGAATCAATGCAGTGTAAGCTGGCGCATTCAGAGTTTTCGGTACCAATCGAGATTTGACGCGTTTGAAGCCCAAAATGGAATTGACCGAACCTTTTGAAATTCCAACATCATCAGCATGGTCTCTAATTGTAAATCGACGGCAAGCACTAAACCTTTAATTTTTTGGATGTGAGTTTCGTCGATTGAGGTTGATGGTCGACCAGAGGGCTCTTCGTCTTCCACGTGTTCTCTGCCTCCTTTGAGCTGTTTATACCGCTTCTAAGCATTTCTTTCTGATATAGTTTTGCCCACCGAATGCCTTCTGCAACATACTATACGTTTCCGCACACGAATATTCATCCCGCAAACAAAATTGAAAGCAAGTTCTTTGCTCAATTAATTCAGACACTTCAAAAATCGCCGGAATCAGTTTTAGCTTTTCACAAAGCCAGGCGTAACTCAAACACTAATGGATATTTTGACAAATTTCACACAGATGTCAAACACAGTGCCAACAACCTAAAGAAAAAAAAATTGAAATTCCATATGGCCGGGAAATTTATATTGAAAAGTGGTTTTTACATTTAGGGCACAGTAGTATAGTTCCTAATACACTCATGTCCATAAATTAAGGATAATTCAGAATCACACAGAAATTGAACTCTAAAATAAAAATTTGACCTGTAGAATTATCACACACATCTTGAAGAAGAATATGCAAATTACAGGAAACCACCAGATGGCGCAGATAGTACGTCACAACGACGAGAGTGTAAGAGACGGGTTATATAAGGAATGGTGGCAAAGAAGTAAAATTGTTCACAAGCGCTTTAAAAGCCTTTCAGTGCAATAACCGCATAGATATGGCACAAAGGAAGCATTTGGATGATTTTTTACGTGGTAGAATTATCGGACGACTGGAATGTGGATGTACCCAGCTGGAAGTATCCGAGGAACTTGGAATTGCCCAGAGTGTCATCTCCAGGCTTTGGCAGCGATTCCAAGATGATGGTAATGTGAGTAGATGTTGCAGCACAGGTCGCCCCTGAGTTACAACGCCGAATGAGGACCAGTATTTAGCAGTTACTGCCAAAAGAAATAGACGGAGCACAGCATCAGACCTGTCTCGTCAGCTCTCTTCAGCTACCGGTATGACAGTTTCAAGGCAGACCGTGTACAGACGCTTAGGGCACATTTTTTTGAAATTATGCTCGTAGGCCTGTCAGATGTGTTCCACTTACCGCAGCTCACTGTCGCCTGCGATTAACCTGGAGTAGATAGAGCATGCATTGTGGACATCGCAACAGTGGTCTGGTGTGATGTTTTCCGCCGAGTCCAGGTTTGGTTTGCAGTCTGATTCTCGCCGGACTTTCATATGGAGAGCGCCAGGTACCCGTTACAACCAAGAGAACACCATTGAACGACACCGTTACGGTGGTGCAGGATGGCTCGTTTGGGGGAGAAATTATTCTTAGTTCCAGAACTGACCTGCATGTTCAGAGTGTAACGATGGCAGGCCACATCTATCGGGATGTCATTCTGGAACAACATGTACGTTTGTTTCGGGGCGCCATGGATGCTGAATTTCTGTTTATGGATGACAACGCCCGTCCTCACCGTGCAAACATTGTAGACGAATGCCTTCAATTGGAGGATATCACCCGTATGGATTGGCCAGCATACTCACCGGACTTGAATCAATAGAGCATGTGTGGGATATGCTTGGCCGATGAATTACAGCCCATCAACCCCCTCCCACCTGTCAACCGGAACTTCGGAGGGCATTGCTTGATGACTGGTGTAATATTCCCCAAGATCAGATTGATAATTTGATATTCAGCATGCCTAGGCGTTGTAAGGCCTGTATTGCATCGTCCGGAAGACACACTCCATATTAACCATCATACTAACCATGTTATACTGTTTTTTTTGTAAATAGGTTCTTTTTTGAAATTTGCTCAGGGTGTAAAATTCGCAATTTTTATTAATTATGTCAAACATATAACATCTTTTTTATCTTTACCTTTTGTTTAATAAATAGACTTTACAAATAAGTCAAATTTGTTTTGCTTCTGTCTCTTGCTTTGCCTGAACTTCATTATCCTTAATTTATGACCATGAGTGTAAATTAAATCAGAATGTTTTATAAAGGGCAAAAAATGACTTACCATATCATCAGCGTAAATGAAGACAATATTTGGTGGGTTTGAACATCCTTGCGTTCTCGAACATGCTACTTCCGTGAAAAAAAGTAGAATTCCAAAAAGCCATTTTTTAATCATTTTACGAAGAAAAATCATTTCCTGAAATAACAAAATTTCTTAAGGATCATATTTTTCAATTCCTTCTATTAGCTCACACTCTCCCTATATATATCTTGTTCAAATTTTCAATCGTTCATAAAATAATTTTCATTCATCCACTCCAATTCAAATACATTTTTTTTAAATTGTAATGGATGACACTTGATGCTAACACAGTTTTTCAAATATTAATTCAGTAATTAAATTTAATTAATTAATTTTAGTTTTTTTTTTAGATTTAAGTTGCATATATCTACCAATATATGGCGCCAGATAAACTCAAAAAATGAATGAAAATTATTTATAAAGGACTTTTTGCAATATAGTGAAAAACTTGACTTTAAAAAATTGACTTTAAAATTTTTTTATATTACTTGTTTTAAATTATGTCAATTACAAAACAGCATTGCTATCACACTAAAATTTTAGTTTTTGGTAATTTCATTAAAATTTATGAGAAATTGTGGTGAAAACACAAAAAAATTATTCAAATAAATAAACATTAATGGTTTAATTAACAAATTTTTTTATGCAGCTTGCTTTTAAATGCATCAGTAAAAACTTAAGAATTAATCATTATTTCTATTATCTTTAAAAGATGGAAATGTATGTATTTAAAATTATTTTATTGCCTGACCCGAAATTGAATTTCTTAAAGATACAGAAGTATGGAATGATATCCATTCCCAAGGGTGATTCGTATCCTCTTCTACCTCCTCATACATTTAATATAAAGATTTATCTTCCACGTCCATAGTATACTACTGTATCCAAAAAGTAAGACCAATTTTAAATTTAAAATTCTCGGCGCTTTTTTTTTTTTTTTTTTTTTTTTTTAGATTGCTGCCACTGTCTTTGACATCTGCGTGAAATTTGACGTCAAAATATTCATTAGTGTTTGAGTTACGCTTGGCTTTGTGAGACGCTAAAACGGATTCCGGCGATTTTGGAATGTCTTAATTAATTGAGCAAAGAATTTGCATTAAACATTTTTATAGAATGTTGCAGAAGGCATTAGGTGAGCATTCTTATATCGGAAAGAAATGTTTACAAGTGGTATAAACAGTTCAAAGAAGGCAGAGAACGCGTTGAAGAAGAAGAGAGCTCTGGTCGACCATCAACCTCAACCGACGAAGCTCACGTCCAAAAATTAAAGATTGGTGCTCGCAAATCGTCGATTTACAATTAGATACCTTGCTGATGATTTTGGAATTTGAAAAGGATCGGCCAATTCCATTTTGGGACTAAAACGCGTCAAATTTCGATTGGCACCTCGATTCGTACTGAATGCGCTAGCTTACACTGCATTTATTCTTCGTGACTCTATCGCCAAAAATGAAACCCATATCATTCCACAACCAGCGTATTCACACCTTGCAATTTCTGGCTATTCCCTAAACTCAAAAAAGACCACTCCGGGAACACCGTTTTGAGTCGATTGAAGAGATTCAACGTGAATCGCCGCGTGCTTTTAGGGCCATTCCTGCAAAAAAAGCCATACCTGCACAATCAAAACGTTGGTATAAGTGCATTGTGTCCGGAGATTACTTTGAAGGCGGTGAAATAAATTTGGAAGAATAAATAAAGAGTTTTTGAAAAAAATAATTGATATTAATTTTGGGCACAGTAGTAAGCATGGAAATTTTGGATTCAGCATCGGTTGCCGAATTTCGAATCAACTGTTCGATAATCATCGATTAAAGGGTTTCGAACAATGCAATCAATGACTATCAGTTATCGATTTCTAACAAATACTATGGGAGTTTGAACCAAATGATTGATTATTAACGGTTACCGGCTTACAAACCAACCAATTGGTTACCATCAATTACTGGATTTTACTTTTTCAATTTGGAAACCTGTTTTAAATAATAAGCACCTGTTTTAAAATTCCTCTATGACGTTTCTCTGACCTGTTTAAAGTTGGTTTCAAAAGTTCGCTCATGTAAGTGTAAATATTTTTTTCCAGAATTATTTAAACAAATATAAAAGTAATTCGAAATTCAATTCAATTCAATCATAGAAAACTGCAGATTATTTGAATTAAGCAACAGAAAATATTACCTAATCGCTTATAGCTTAATTCATTGGTTAGTAACTTTATCTATGGCAAATGTATAATCTGTTTCTTTCTATATTAAATTTTAAAAATGTTTGAATAATGTTAAAAAGTTTATTGAGACGTAAATTCGTACGTCGATAATTCTTTTCTAAATCCATTGGGGTTGTTTTTTTTTTATGTACTAAAAAAATCAGAAATACTTCTACGGAAACATACGGGAGACTAAGGTTCAATCGTTTTTTTAATGATTTTGAAAAAAATATATTTATGAACAAAGAAAATTTTTTATTTTCTAATATGTTTCTATATATGATAGTTCTCTTGTTGAACTACTGTATTACATCTTGATCTTCAGTGAAAAAAGGACATTCTTACCACTCCTTAATATTGCCTCTGCCAATTTTTGGAATACCTCTTATTATTATATTAATAGCATAAATGCACTGTATTCCATAAAAGAAATGTCGTGAACTTGTGTGGTATAGAATTAAATCTTAATTCCGGTTTCATTTCTCAATTTGTTTTCTTAATTTCTTCTTTATTGGCGCAATAGCCAAGTGGTGAGCCAAAAGCCGTCTGTCTACTGGCAAATTTCGAGACAGAAGATGTTTTTCTTTTTGCGGGATAGAGTTGTCAGCCTCTACGACAGTCATATTAGACAGAAACCTGCGGTTTAAAGTGGATTTCGAACCACTACAAATATCCATGGTACCAACGCGACTCAAAACCGAAATCTCTGGTACTGAGAGCCAGAGCGCCAATCACTCGAATTTCCTAAATATATTCAAAGATGCATTGATCACAAAAAAAAATGCACAATATTCAAACCAAAAATCAATGTTCTTCATTAACACTAAGCAAAGGTACGATGTTAATTAATGTCCTTTTATGTATGCCATTTTTATCTTTTAAAGTGTTACTTTTAACTTTACTTTTTTCTTGTTACTTTATCTTCACATGGGTGAATTTTTATAATTCTCGCCAAATTCCATTTTCTGAACCAATTGCCGTCGGCTCGATTGATTCATAGGAGTTCCAATAAAATAAAATTCAGGCATTGCAACTAAAGATAAACCAATTAAAAAATGGGCAGAAGTTATTGCTTCAACATCATTTGGATCACTTGAAAGAGGGCAAAGAGGTTTAACATAAGATTCTCATGTGGTCATTCTCATTCTCTCCAAAGTGTGGAATAGAAGGGGGTTAAAGAACCGCTTAATACCTTCGTTAACCATATAATTCTCAATTTCTTCTGCACTTTTAAACTTAAATAAAGATTTGAGAAACATTCTTAATTCTCTAATTGGACCAATAAAGTTTCTGTCATTGTCACTGTATGCTTCTGCAAGTTTACCTCTTCGAGCTATAAATCTGCTGCTAAAATTGCTGTGGTAGTTAAATTATTAACAATTTGAAAATGTAAACATTTCTAGCAAAACACATGCAAACATCATTTTCACTTGTTTACTTCTTCAGATGAAATTTTTGATTTCAAACTGACCACATAAATCAACACCTATACAATTAAAGATTCTAGTTTAAGTCACTATGATAGCTGCCCCATTATTTGTTCGGAAGCTTCCGATTTTATTCTTTTGCAAATTATGCAATTAAAAATTATCTTTCAAATAATATTTCTACCTCTTACAATCCAAAATCTATTTCGTATCGACGATAGCGTTGTTTCAGCACCTGCATGATAATATTTAATAACAATAAAGGTAAAATTATGTTTAGATGGATTAATTAGTGAGCATTTTTGATTATAGGGTAAATTAGGGTTCTTGAGTCTTCCACCCACTTTAATAATCCCTCATTACCTAAAAATGGGCACGTACGCATCTTTTTCGTCTATTGCTAATTGCTAAAACGTGCGCATACCTAAAAAATGGCCGCTAACTGTTCCATATGTGACAGTTTCCAGTTCGTATGTTTTAACCGGATCATTTGTTCCGTCTTCCCACAATATCTTATACAAATCCTATACATTTTTTTATATCTGCCGAAAACGAATAAATATGTTTACGAAATCTAACCGTAATTGAAAAAAAGTCGTCTTGTATTATACACCAGTTAAATTGTAAAAAATTGAGCGAATTTCCTTTTTTGTAAGGGAAGTCTCGTTAAACACGACACTGAAGTGACAAAAGTATGGAATAATGCAAATTTTACCTTCAGTTTCCAGAGCTTTCTGTCTTTAATTTCATTCATGCGACCTTTGAACATTTCTTCATATTCACATAAAAAGAATTCTTTATATAACAATAAATAGTCAGGAGTTTTTTATTAATCGTAAATTCTCCGTAACGAATATAACCTTTTTGACGCGGAGAAATATGTCTGGATTTTGCCCAGAAACAGCGACTCTCGTGGGCGTGAGTATCGGTTGGTCCCCTAGATGAATGAATCTTTTAAGATAGGGTATTTAAACAAATAGTTTCCTTCTTTTATCTCTATAAAAATTATTCTTATAATGTTCTTCACATATCAGGGTTTCATTATTGACAATGCGAAGAATGTCCGTTTCTATGTTTTTCTAAATCCCCAAATCAAACTGCTCATAATTGTCTTTAATTAATCTACAATGAATATTCTCGATTTATATCGTAGGAATGACTTTGTCACTTCAGGAAATACGATATTCGAAGACCCATTTCTTCCCCAATTTTTTTTTATAACGAAAAACCTTTTGAGCAATATGTCTGGATTTTCCCAAACAAGATTTAAGGAGATTATTCTTATTGTCCTTCAGGGTCTTAGGAAGAAGGCTATAAAAAAAACCTCTGCACCTAATAAAATATCAATTTTTTTCAAAAGGAATGTTAAATTGTTGATCCGCTAATTCAATATTACTCAAATCACAAATATGAACTTTTAATATTTTATTAGGAGTTAAATTAGTAATTCGGGGAACGATTAAAAACTTTCGTAGCTATTTGATTATTTTTAACTTGGAAGTAACTTGTTAGTTAATATTTAAAGAATCCCGAAACCACTAGATTTATTTTTTCTTTCTTTAAATTCTTTCAGCACGTTCTCTCATCATCAAAAAAAGCCATAGAACCTTGATCTAAGAGCGCTCTTACTTCATATATATTCCTGAATCATCACAAAAATAACTTTTAGCTACGCTGTAACTTTTGGATTCATTCGAGATATAATTCACAGCTGCAAATAATTTATCACTGTTTATAGAAGCGATTGCCTGTGCAAATTCTTGAGCGGCGGAGGAAAGAGAGGTTTTCGGATTGATTTCATTATTCATTTTTTATACAACCACTATTAGTTCTCACTCTCTAATATATATTTATATATCTTGTTCAAATTGTCAATTGTTCATAAAATACTTTTTATTCATCCACTCAACTTCAAATACATTTTGAAACTTGTAGTGGATGACACAAACTGATGTACTGATGAACTGAACTGATGTTAATACAGTTTTTTCAAATATTAATTCATTAATTAAATTTAATTAATTAAAATTGTCAAAAGGAAAATGGAAAATTGCAAGGAAATTTTTTATACTTTTTTCAACTCCTACTATTACACTCTCCCTATATATATCTTGTTCAAATTTTCAATTATTAATAAATTACTTTTATTCATCCATTCAAGTTCAAATACATTTTTTTTTAAAACTTTTAGTGGATGACACTGGATTTTAATAGTTTTTCCAAATATTAATTCATTAAATAAATTTAATTAATTAATTTTAGTTTTTTTTAGATTTAAGTTGCATGTATCTAATAATAGATGGCACCAGATGCAAGAAGAAAATTTCAACTTTATTTGTAAAGGACTTTTTGCAATATAGTGAAAAGAAATTGGAATTGACTTTAAAAAATTTTTTTATTACTTGTTTTATAAGATCATTAGGAGATAATATATTCCTATTCTCTGAGCTGGAGCCTTTGCGTGGGTAGTGTAAACTTTTATGATGCCTGCGTTTACAAAAACAAGATACTTTTGATTTGCATTTTCAAACTGAACAATTAATCTGTAAACAATTGAAGTACGTATGGATTTGCTTTTGCAAGATAAATTCTCTCATACACTGTAAATAATTTGGACAATAAACAAGAAACATGGTGGTTTTTATTACTTAAAAACAATTTGAATCTTTTACGTCCGAAAGAAAAACTGAAAATCTGACACTCATTTAGAATTTTTAAAATTAACTTTAAAATTAACCCTTTTGAAAGCTGCATGTGTTTTCGAAAATGGCTTCCTAGCGATGAGACTTAAATATCACATTCTTCAGCTAATTTTATTGGGAGAAACCAACTATCTGTTTGTCTTATACCAAGGGTAGCCAGCCTTGAACATTTTTCCGGCCCGTGAGATTTATCACACTTCTACAAATGGCCAAAGTAGTGAAAAACCAATGTATTAAAAAATGCATTATTTGTGCAACCATATGATCCAGTTTGAGACATAGGGCACAAAATGTTGTGAATATTTTTGATTCAATTTAATCGTAAAAATCAAGCGAATCGTTTTTTTTTTTCTAAAATGAAATTGACCAAATACAAAACATGCTTAAACATAACGGACGCTAACCCGCAACACCCATTACGATGTGCAAATACCCAAATTGAGATCGATTTATAAAAGTTAAGTGAAAGAGTGGAGAAACAAATATCGCACTAGTAAAATAAATATTTTTGAATGATTTCATTTTTTTTTTATTTCGTTCATATTTATATATTTTTTTTTATTTCATTTTTAGCGTTATATATTTCTTTACAATATGCGTTTAGTATCATTATTATTATATATCTAAGAATAATAGTAAACACAATAACAATAGCTCATTATGTTTCAATTTTTCACTCCAAAAAGTTCTATAGGTCTAAATCTAATATGGGGATATATAATTTTATATGCAGCCCGCGAAGTTATGATGCATTTCCAAAGTGGCCCGCAAAATCATTTGGGTTGCCACCGCTGTCTTATACTAATGGGAGATGCGGCTCTCTATCTAAAGTTTGAAATAATTTTATCTGGAACTATCAATTGTTTTAATGTTTCCAAATTAGATGCCTTTCGTTAATTTAAATAATACTCAAAATTAGTTGATAAGAGCTACGCAAATTGCACATGAAATTCATTTAGGAGCTGAGTTTTTCTAAAATTATCTACGCATGTTTGGGATGAAGATTAATAATCTCGCAATACAATTAACTTTGTCTCATAGTTCAAGATATCTTTATCATTTAAATAAGTTATTACATTAGACGTTCTTTCCCCTAATAAATTCCCAACAGAATCTCAGCTTTATAAATCTCTGGTACTACTTTAATAGTAAATGCAAACTCTAATGAAATAAGGGAAAATTACGTAGTGATTCTAACCACAGTTAAAAATTTCTATTCTTTTTATCGCGATCAACGGTATCTGGTTTATTTCGCTTTCACCACTGCTGACCTATTTCCGCTACAATTTTATCAGGTTT
>BPLR01017005.1:0-41440 GCA_021605095.1 Caerostris extrusa
AAGTTACGTATTGCTGTCCTGTAATTTCTTTGCTTCGAAATGACATCTGGCAAATTGGCCAGATGTGATGTCAATGTATTTTTTCCCTCGTTGATAACAAACCAATAAGGTGAGAATAATTTGTGAAATTTCTGATCTAAAGAGCTATGTGCTGCGTCGATCTAGATCTTTCCCTCGTTCAGGATAACAAACCATGGGAAGAATAATTTCATGGGAAGAAATTCTTGATCTAAAGAGCTATGCTGCGTCGATCTCGAAATCGTTTTCGCTCTTGTATTTCAAAGGAATAAACGCAAGTGATAATGTGATTACGTTCAGTATTAGTGATCGAAAAAAATGTTCCGTTAGTAAAGGAACCGTGATCGTCTAGAAAGGAACCAGAAAAATTCACTAGAAGTTGTTTTCCCTCACAGAATATTGCTCACCCATCATCGCAAGTTGTTTTCTTGCTGTGCAATCGAATACTAATGCAGTCAAGGTCATTCCTCCTATATAATAGTATGATAGAACTATCAAGGGCAAAAATCGTCATCGGCATAAATATTCATTGGCCACAAGTAGAAAGAAACTGCAAAACAGATCCTCCCATTAACTTATGATGCATTTAATGGAAAAGAGTGACACATGGATCATGGTAACAACAACTACTTTGACCTCAATAAACCCAACATCTCAGCAACATTGCTATCTTAAATTGATTTTATAACAATTAACTAACACTTCGTACCACTCACGCTTTAATTAATTCAGAAATATGTTTAAATATTCATGAAGTTGAACCCTTACAATTGAGATGGATTTTTAATAATGATGTATGTTTGATTTTATGTGTTAGATTTATTTTCGTCATAAAAGTTTAAAATGGAAGAATGTTCCTTGGCGTTACGTAAAAAAATACATTTCATCTGTGATATAGATTAATTCCCTTTAACGTAGTGTAGCAATACATCAACTTCAAAAAAACAAAGATTATAATATAACAGTCATTTGAATTTAATTCCATATACTCTATCAATCATTTTGATATAATTTATGTTATAAAAGTATAAAATTAATTCAAATTTTTTTTTTTTTTATCAAAAACTAAAATTATTGAAGTAGTGAAGGTTTTATAAATACTAATAATAATAATATAAAAAAACAAAAAAATTTTTTATTTACGTTTCAGACACATTAACTACGTTCGGTCTAGCAAAGTGTTTCAAAATGTACTTTCTTTCCAAAACGTGTGACAGTTTTATGGCCACTAAAGAACAGTCTGCCATAAATATCTTTCACCATTTTCAGGATTGACTAAAAAAGATCAATACTCTTCTTCAAGCATAAAACACTTTCTAAGACGAAAAAGTAAAAAAAATAAGCCAACATGTATAACTTTTTATAATACTTGCAAAACTTAAAATGTAAATATTTATATATTACTAAAAATGTACAGTGGATTATTTAAAATTTTGAAATCTGTCTTGTACTACAAATATCTATATTTTGAGCTATGAATGCAAACATTTCATAACTCCGTAAATTTACCTTACTTTTTCAAAGCAATAATAACAATATAGTCATTAGGGGGAATTGAATCGTTCATTTTCTTCGCAATTTGCTATTTGGTGATGATTAGGATTTCCTATATGTTTTAAATAAAAAATTTTTATATAACATAGTGCATTATTTAATCGATAAGTGTGGTACCTAATGTTGGATTACAGAGTGTCAGAATTAAAGATGTTTAATAGAAAAATATACAGTGCATTGTAGTGCATTTGAACCTTAAAGGAAACTAAAGAAATCTCTCTCTCTCTCTCTCTCTCTCTACATATATATAATGTGAAAATTTACAATTATAATAAAATACTTTAGAGTGGTAGCCCGTAAGAGACCTACATAATAATATATTATTTCTAAATAAAAACATAATGTTCTAAATAAAAATTCCCATAGAGTGTAAAGAGGAGGGAATAATTTATCGCCAAGTCATGTGTTGCAGCAGATGCTCGAAATAGTGTGGAGTCAGATTGACGAGCAACGGATTAGATATTGTATATTGTATATACATCAAGCATTCCAATGGTTTAATAAAGACAAAAAAAATTAAAAACATGCATGTTAGATATGATTTACAACCAACATCGTGTGTTTAATTGTTTTCCATAATATAATTTTTTTTTTTAATTTAAAAGTGAAAAAAACATTAATCACTGAATTATTTAAACCCATGTTTATAGAAGACTATTTAGCATTGTAGTAATTATTGATTATACAGCCTTGACTATTTTCTTCAACATTTCCTTCTGCAGTTGGAGATCAAATCTATTAGTTCAAACTATCCGTAAAGATATTACAATAAACAAAGTTTACTCGTATCTGTAATATTTCCTTTTGGGAAAAAAGTTTCTTGCCTCAAAATAAGATATTTCTGAAATGAAATAAATGTCAAGAAATAATTTATGCACTTGAAGAGATTGAGTGTCTGGAAAAGTCCTTTAGGCAAAATAAATATATTTAATGCTACCTCTCAATTGACCGCGACATTCAAATTTGATACTTTCTTAGTTCCTCTTCTTATTACGAATATATACGGATATTAAAATGTGTTTTCAGTGCATGTTAAACAGATGAGAGTTTTTGTGACAGATTGGAATGTAAATTTTTTAAAAATAAATATATTACGTTTGTTTGTTAATCTCGTTTGTTAAAAATATCAAAGTTTTGCGCCACCAACTTTATAGAATTAATGTAGTATTTTGGATTTTCCTATATACACTCATGTCCATAAATTAAGGATAATTCAGAATCACACAGAAATTGAACTCTAAAAATAAAAATTTCACCTGTAGAATTATCACACACATCTTGAAGAAGAATATGCAAATCACGAAACCACCAGATGGCGCGGATAGTACGTCGCAATGACGAGAGTGTAAGAGAGGGGTATATAAGGAATGGTGGCAAAGAAGTAAAATTGTTCACAAGCTCTTGAAGCTTTTCAGTGCAACCACCGCATAGTTATGGCACAAAGAAATCATTTGGATGATTTTTTACGTGGTAGAATTATCGGACGACTGAATGCGGACGTACCCAGCTGGAGTAACCGAGGAACTTGAAATCAGAGGTCATCTCAGGCTTTGGCAACGATTCCAAGATGGTGGTAATGTGAGTAGATGTTACAGCACGGAGTCGCCTCTCCGCTGAGTTACAACGCCGAATGAGGACCGGTATTTAGCAGTTACTGCCAAAAGAAACAGACGAGCACAGCATCAGACCTGTCTCGTCAGCTTTCTTCAGCTACCGGTACGACAGTTTCAAGGCATACCGTGTACAGACGCTTAGGGCACATTGGTCTATATGCTCGTAGGCCTGTCAGATGTGTTCCACTTACCGCAACTCACTGTCGCCTGCGATTAACCTGGAGTAGAGAGCATGCATTGTGGACACCGCAACAGTGGTCTTGTGTGATGTTTTTCCGACGAGTCCAGGTTTAGTTTGCAGTCTGATTCTCACCGGACTTTCATATGGGAGCACCAGGTAGCCGTTACCACCAATGATGTTTTTTGTAAATAGGTTTTTTTTGAAATTTGCTCAGGGAGTAAAAATCGCAATTTTTATTAATTATGTCAAACATATAGCATCTTTTTGCTCTTTACCTTTTGTTTAATAAATAGATTTTACAAATATGTCAAATTTGTTTTGCTTCTGTCTCTTTCTTTGCCTGAACTTCATTATCCTTAATTTATGGACATGAGTGTATATGCAAATAGCAGCAGCTAGTGCTGAAAGTGTATTAAGGACGTTGACCTACCGAAATAGTGCTAATTGTTATACACCGTGTGTTGAGACAGTCAGTGATTTAGGATTGGAAATCAAACAAATTAAACCAAAAATACTTATTTGAAATAAAATGTTTTTTATGAATAATTCGCACTGCGTATACAAACATTGCTTAAAATTAAAATTTACCTGTAAAATCTAAAGAAATTAAATCAAATTTTGGCGCAGAATCAAATAACTTTTTCACTAACTTAAAAACAAGATCCACTATTTCCTTTTTTAGAATCAATTCAAGATAAATGCAATTCTATTACTCTTTTAACTTTTTCGACAAACTCACGTTTGATTTTTTTCCAACTTTTAAAGATCATTAATCTACTTAAAAGTTTTCTTTTTCCATTTATTTACATATCAAACTAAAAACAAATTGTGTAGCCACTGAACTTATTTTTATTAGGTTCGCTGTTTTATTTATTTATTTTTTTACATAAGTAATGTAAATAAAAAAATAATGCTTTCTCATTTAAAATTTTAATACAGTATATTTTTCTGAAATAAAAAAAAATATTCAAGTTATGATTTCAAGCTATAATTAATTAGAAATTCTTATAGCTTATAATTAATTATTATAATTTATAATTAATAATAATTAATCGTCATGCTCTAGTTATATTGAAATAATAAAACAAGAAGGAAGAACCCTACAGTGCCAGATAAAAGTAATTAACTTTTTCATAAGTCTTTGTCTACCTTATATCTATGAAGGTCTATTAAAAAGTATTCCATTTCAGGGCATTGATGTAGCGTATATGCATATTAGAGTGTCACCGATGCCAGTATGTTAACACTGACGTCTAGCCATTGGATTCTTGTGACATTCGTTTATTTTCGAAGTATGTGTAGAAAATGCTGAAACATTAACAGTGACTAAATAAGTACTAAATGCTTCCAAACAGGACCAACGTGCTTACTAATTTCAAAGATTGGTTGTCTCAGTCACTGAGGAACGATACTGCGAAACGCTGGAGAGATTACGACGTGCAATTAAAGAGAAACACCAGGGGGAAATTGCGGCGATTATGCTTCATGATAATACACTTCCCATATCACAAATGTTGTAACGCAGAAATTACACTGACGAAAATGCGGAAGACACTCGAGCATCCAACTTATAGTCCTGAACAGTCTCCAGGAGGTTTTCACGCCTTCGGTCTCTTAAAAATTTCCTTGACAGGTCGATTTATATATGCTTTTCACTCTAATCGATCGACGGCTCCTGTCAACTGCAGAATAATTTAACAATGGCGACTTTAGTACCAAAGAAGAGGTGCAGCAGATAGTTTTAAAAAAGATTTTTACTAAGAGGGCTATATTAAACATGGTGAAGCTGTGGTATGATTGTTTGATGCTCAAAGCGATTTTGCATGATTGGCATATCAAATCTGGATTGTATAACGTTCAAACGGCAACTTTTTGAATGCTCCTTATATGTTTTTATTTCTTTTTACACATACGATAACAAGCAATATTATAATGAAAAATATATTTACTTTTATAATTAAAAATGCATTTTACATCTTTTAAATATTATAGAACGATGAATATTTTATTTTATTTCATATACAAGGCTAACAAAAAATATTTTTAAATATATTTCTTATTATGTTTTCTGGTATGTACATTTAATTCATTTCATCGCTTTTCATTTTAGCGCAATAGAGTGAAAAGCATATATAAATAAAAAAATCCAAATTTTGATCTATCTGATTTATACCAGATCCATTTTTTTAAAAAGAATTATTAAAAGGAAGTTGGAGATGGTATTTTATTTTCCCATAGTAATTGAATTTTTTTATTTCTTTCTTTCATGTGATTTGACCAACAATAAATTCTCATTATTTTTACATCTCAATGATTTTAATATCATTCTTGATTGAAATCTGCTGGAGCAAATACTCTTCTTTTTTCTGCAGTCAATGCTCTGAGAGTTTCAGAGAAACAATTATAGTATAAATGTAGAAAGTGAACCTTTAGCTTCATATTGCTCTGAGTTTTTCAAATTTCACAACAAAATTAGAATTATACTTTCCCAATTAATGTCTTATGGGTTAGGAAAAATTAAATAAAACTCTTTAAATGTAAATCATTCACATTCATGGCAGTTTAAAGATATGGTCTTAACAAAGATTTTCTTATGTCAGAGCCAACAAGACAGCATATTTTAATTTTACACACACGATTAAAAATGACATATGCACAGGTACTAAAAATAATTTTTAAGATTGCGTTTACACGTTGCTTCATGGAGTTCTGTTTGATGTGCGGTGGCGGGGAGTGTTAATTTTTAAAGACTAACCTAACTTGTTTCCTCTTCCAAACTATATATTTAATGTTTTTGCATATATAAGTCAATTCTTACTTTTTTTTCACTATATTGCGGAAAGTCCTTTATAAATAATTTTCATTAATTTTTTAAGTATATCTAGCTCCATCTGTTGGTAGATATTTTTTTTTAATCTAAAAAAAACTAAAATTAATTAATTAAATTTAATTAATGAATTAATATTTGAAAAACTGTATTAACATCGAGCGTCATCCATTACAAGTTCAAAAAATGTATTTGAACTTGATTGGATGAATAAAAAGTATTTTATGAACAATATATTGAACACTTATATTGAACAAGATATATATAGGGAGAGTGTGAGCTAATAGAAGGAATTGAAAACATAATTTTATCTGTTAAACAAATGTAGCATCTCTATTGGGAAGTCAAAACTTTTTGTTGGTGTTCAAAGATTTATGCCAAAGTAGGCAAAGCACACTTTTTCAAAAATTTCGTTATATTACTTTGTTGTTCCTTGATAATTGACGCTGTGGTGGTGTAATGGTAGTCACCATCTATCGGTCAAGGTTAACAAACACCCGAAACAATCTGAAAAAATCCAAAACTAAATATCTCGTTCGGGGTCGATTACATAAGATATCGGATTAAAGATCGTTTACTGCTTGAACATAAAACATATTTCTCATTAAATAATAAAAGGTATTTCTTTTTCGAATGGTCAATTGGAAAAAAAATTCAATTATAAATGTCCTAATTCTTATTATTTTTCGCTTAATTCTTTTTTCTAAGAAAAGCTGTATTATTTAATGAACTGCTATGAGCAACAATAGAAAAGCGTATAAAATATTATAATGATTTTCAAGAGTTGCGTTACTAAAATATTTTTAATTTTAGTAAGCCTAAAATCTGTAAATTAAGAGGACTATAAGCACTCCTTACCTAAAAATCCATTATTATACTATATTTAATTATTTTACATTGGAAGACAGTCACGTGCTTACATAAATTAATTCAAACCAACTAGTTTGGTAATGAATATTTTATTTACTTATGCTTCGGCATCCAAGGCCATTTTGAAGAAAACTTCTCCAACTCAATCTTGCATTCCGCATTTGAATTTAATTCCAGCAAGCCTTTGAATCCGAATATCTCTAATGTTTGTTGCATAACCGTTTGGAATATTTTGGGCTTCCGCACAGAATAGAGTGAGACGATTTGGCTTCTAAATTGTGTCCAGAAATTGCAAAGGGTGCATGAATTTCTATTTCTTCTTCACCTATAAGGATTCTGGAATCTTCAGGAAATCTCCACAAACTCCGCAGGAGAATAAAAATCTGAATCTCGAGTCTAGCGATTGAATTTCACACTGCGACTAAACGGAAAGGAACATGTATTCGTCTGAACCTAAATAGAATTGAAAATGCACCCTTTACTCTCAAAAGAGCTGCAATTTAAAACACAAATATCTATGTAGAAACAAAGGAGTCTTCGAGAAATGCTGTAGATGTTTTATTTCGTTTTTTCTCCAGAGACTTCATTGTTTCGCTATTTCAGCCTCACTTTTTTGAGGAAAACTGCGAAGCCATTTTTTCTATATACTTTTTAAGAACGATTTCTGTTACATATATATTTTTTCACTATAATATTTGACTGTATTCTGCTTTCGATTTTTTTCAATCTTTCTTAGTAGATATTTGAAACGGCATTTATTTTCTTTGAACGTTTTCTCATCAAACATTTCTGTTATGAGAAATTTCACTGAAATCCGGGATAGATGAAATACATAAAAAATAAATCCATGAAGTATGAAGGCAGTTGTCTAGGAACAACAGATGAAAATATGCATTGATGTGACATATATTAGCGACTTGAATTCGAACTTCAATACTGTTTTGCTTTAAATAGTTTCTAAACGCTTTCCGTACTTACATGATTTATATATTTTTTGTTCTAGCCACATATTTAGGACACTTTATAAAAGGTCCCATATTCGGTCCTGAATTTCAATTTTTACCAACATAAAGTTGGTCTCTTATAACTGTTTTGATTTCCTATGAATTTTGTAATGCAGTTGGCAAATTATAAAGCTATCTCAAAAATATAAACGAATTATTAAAGCTGTCTTATCCACTTATATTGAACACGTTATTGCTTCAGATTTTCAGTTTTTACCAACATAAAATACTTGGTACATGGTTATAATATACATTTAGTATAATTATACTTTTTCTATAATTATACATTTAGTATACTTATACTTTTGGTATGATTATACATTTAGTATATATATTCCTTTTTCGCGTTTCTATGGATTTTGTAATGAGGTTGGCAAATTATATTTTCTAAAACTAACCTAAGAGAGTAGGCGTGTTAATCGCGCAAGTAATGTAAATACTTTTCCATTAGGCCGGCTACAAGAGTTTAATCGCCAGATATTGCTAAATTTAGAAATATAAATGAAAGTTTACACAATAAGATTAATTTATTTAAAATTAAGTTATTCATTTCATGAAAATGGGTTGTATTATTATCAAAAATGTTTATTTTGTTGGTTGGTTTCATGTTTGTGAAAATTAAAAATCTGATGTTTCCAAAATTTGTATCCGGCTAATTATAAAATATCAAAACCTACCAGAAATAATAATAAAACACTGCAAATAATTAGCACAACAATGGAAAAGGAAAATTACTTTAACTTATTTTCTGAATATTTTGAATGCAACCGCTATGCAAAAAGATGAAAAAAAAGAAAGACATAATCCTTTAAAGTCCTGAATAGTTCGTAAAATTCATTTTTACTCATTAGAAAGTTTGGATGTATATCAACATCCCTTTTAACTCTTTTCGTGTAGAACATATGTTCTTTTCATACACAATTATTATTATTTTGGTTTATATAAGGTTTTTGAACTTTAGGTATATTTTCTGAAAGAAAAAAATACATTTTCGGCTTATATAAGGATGAAATTATATTGGATATATACGGTATACAAATTTAAATAAAAGCTTTAACCACTATTGCTTGTTATGTATAAAAACCCCACACAAAAATCATTTCAAAACTGTCTCGCTCAAGTAAGAAATCTAAAATGAAGTGAAATTATTGTTTGAATTTATTTTTGGATAGATCATAAGTATGCCATTTATTTATTCTACGTAAGACAAGGACAAAAAATTAAGTAGAACTGAAAGATTAACTTCTGACAATTTTATAAATTTAAAAATCATTTTGTTTAGTATTGTTCTAAAATATGTTTTTATTTATCATAATATGAATTTAATATATTATTAAAACATATTATATAAATATGTTACGCTGAGTATCAATCAATCAATTTCGTTACTGCTTAATTCTTGTAATAGTAATTTATCCATATTTCCATATTTGTCATTTTGCATCATTATTTTAAGTTTTGTAGGTACAATTTTTTATACACAATAAAACCATATAAAATATTAAGTGTTATATAATTTATTAACATGGTAAATTCTAAAAATATTTTATTTTCTTTTAAAAATTATGTCAATTTTTCAAAAATGAAAATATTTTTTTTTTTCGAAATTGTTTTAAAAGTTTTAAATCCATTATTGGTTGATTATGATTGATTACCAGTTTTTTTTTACTATATTATAATAAAACTTAAGAAAACTAAATCTAATTTATGTGATACAGAATTTCCCAATTTCTATGATATTTAAGTCACATGAAAGTAAATGGCATTTTCATGACTTGTATTTTCCAAATTTGAACCAAAAATATTTTTAAAATTCTGCATAACAAAAGAAAACAATAAATCAACTTTAATTTAAATTCGTTATTTCAAATTAAAATTAAAATTTAATTACCATTTTTTGTATTATTTCTGTTATGAATATATAGAGAATGTGCAGATTTGCACTTTAGTTCAATGTACGTTAATCACAAGCAGGATTCTGGATATTACTTAATGCATATTCCTTGCTTTAACATCCAGATGTCTTGATGACCTCTAAGAAGTTCGATGTCCTACAGAACATGGAAAGTGCATTAATGGACATCTTCTCTGACACATCCTTCTCAGCTGCTTATGACTCGTTTTTCTTGAAAGGAAAAGTCTTATATGTCATATCAAATAATCATCTTTTGACAAATTTGTCTATATTGGGTAAATACAGTTTTTATTCATTTCTTGCCTTAGTTGTCAAAGAATATCCCATGTGTAATAGTTTTTTTATGCATATGCTTTCTAATATTGTTCCTTTGATTTTGGCTTCATAGTTTGGCTCATACAAAATTATAATTACATTATGGTCAATATAGAAGACAAGTATAGCCCATATTCATTTTTTTCAACTCAGTTATTATAATCCATGTATATTCTATATCCAAATTTTTTCCAATTTATATTCCATATAAAATAATCTTTTGTATTTCTTCTAATGATCTTTTTTGGTTTGTCTACGCAGTTTGTATGATGCAGAAAGTTGAAACCAATTGAAGAGAATTATGAGGGGATTGTTTTTGTTCAAATATTAATTCTATGATAGCAATAGGAGATTAATAATATTGTATTTTAAGTTTGCAGATAAATGATCTTAGATATTTCAAGTCCACATCTAAGTAAAATTTAGATTGAGGTTTAAAGTTATATGTGTGAAATGTAGATCATTTTTTAAGTTCTCCTAATCATGCAGCCTCATAAGAGTGCTCAAAAAGCAAAATGTTATTTGTGGTTTCATGGTATTCATTACTTGTTGTAAGTTATATGAATCGTATATTGAACAGGCTTTAAATTTATCTAATATTAATCCTGAAGAAAACAATGCATGGAGATTACATTTACCAACAAGGTGGTTAATTTTGTCGTTTGTATGTATTGTCTCAATTGTGATTGCTTTTAACTTACTTAATATTCAATTAGTATTGGTCGCAAAAGTATTATTCCATGGCCACCAGATCTTTCAACCCTAGAATTCCTCAAGTATACAGTACGCTGCTTACGAACTCTTTTCCTGGATTGAAATCAGGAATCAGCATTTCAGTTTACATGATTCATGTTAGCATGATCACATATGGCAAAAACTGATTTACAAATGTGACATTTGCAGAGTAACAAAGGGCAGAATATCATATATATGTGAAAAAAATTATATTTTGTGCGTTTGACCATATGATCATATGTGATGTCAGGTTTAGCTGCATAATAATGCATAATATACTGTTCGGTTATTCCTAATTAATAGCTATATTATATTTGATCCAGCATTATATATTTACGATTTATTCAAAAAAGTATAAAATTAAATATCTCAATGCTTATTTAAAAATTCGTTCTAACTTGAAAATGGCGCATAATATGTTGAAATCTGACATTTTATATTCATATTAAATTCCAATATTACAAAAATATAATATTTCAAAAGGAACTCTAGGAATAGAAGGAACAAAGTAAAATTGTTTACATTTACACGCATTAATAAAAAAAATGGCATAAAGCATTGAAAAAAATTCGAATGAGTTCATAAAAGTTATTGTACTCTATATACAATTTATTTTGCAAAAGCTGTTATCATTGAAACATTCCATCGGAAACATTATTTTCAATTTTAAATTCAGGCTTTACATTATTTTTTTTTTCATAAATATAAAAATTTATGTTATTTATTGTTTCAGCAGTGGATATTTTTTCGAGTTCATATTTAATATTTCAAAATGAAAAATTATTTATTTATTACATGGAAAAAAAGTCTTATTTGATTAATATTATCCATAATTTCATCTTACAAATTATATTTTATCATAATTGCAAAAAGAAAACGAAAATAATTTTAAAAATAAAATAATAAAATCCTTTATCCAAATAAATAAATAAATAAAAACATCAAATCTGGAAGTATTAAAAAATAATTTATTTAATAAAAAATTAACATTCGAAATTGAAAGAAATTAAATAAAAAAAGAAAACAGACATTAACTACTAAAGACGTTAAAAACGCCATTGAAAATAAAAGAAAAATTATTTTTCATTTAGTTTCAAGGCAAACTGTCTTTAAGAATACAGTTTTTATATAGTACAAAACAACGAAAATTTTGCTACTCATTAGTTAAATTAAAAAAAAAAAATAATTAAAAAATTTTTTTTTAATTTAACTAAATCGTATGAGTAGCAAAATTAACTAATTATTTTAAAAAATTTGCAACTCATATAATTATAAAATTCTAACTTATAAGAAATAAACACACTTCTTCTGTTTTTTATTTATAGATAAATGATACAAAAATAAATGTTTTCGGTAAAGCAAAACATTATTTTTTTTATCTCTGCTTGCTTGTGTGCCCAAATAATTCAAACATAAAATGTTTGATTCACAATAAGAATGCAAGCATCTGATACATTTTTTTTTATAAATGCTTCAAGGAATAACATTATCTACAAAACGCCGAAACTCGCAATCGTAGCGCGAGCTGATAGAAACACGAAAACACAGTTCTAGAATGCAAAACCCCGTTTTTGTCAAACCGAATATTTAAAGCGTAAGTGGATTTTTCCGATCAAAATTTCATGTCGCACAATCGCTGCAACGTCACTCTGGATCGAAAATCCATTTCCACACCTGACTGAAAATTCGTCAGCGAAGGAGGTACAGTAGGCAGCAAAAACATGGGGAAGCAACCTTCAGAGGAAGTGCTGTAACTGCTTGGCTGTCTTTTCTCAGCTGCAAGACAGCCAATCTGTAGAATTCATGTTTTAGTCATGTTTATTTGTTCAGCAATTCTTGGCTTTATTCACTTTGAGATCAATAGGCGAAAATATTTCAATGTGTCGGATGCGACCGACATTGAATTTAAGGCATTTGATTTTTTTTTTTTTTTCGTTTTCAATCTTTTTATAACCTAAAAAGTCTGTCTATGTATGAAGTTGAAAATAAATTTGGAAAACAGGTCATTTCTTGTCAGAAAGTAAGCTTGTTGTGGCTTAAAGAAAACATTTTAGACTTAATTTGTAGTTTAACTAAACATTTCTTTGAAATTTGACATTGAAATCAATGTCACTATGATAAACCACGCTGTTAATATTTGATTTTAAATTTTATAATGTACAATTTGATAAAATTCTAATATTGTTTTATTTGTTCGCTTTTCTATGTGTAAAACCTATATTAGTACTTATTGTAAAAAATATGTGATTGAATGCAAATAATCAAATAGATACTAATTGCTAAGAACAACAAATTTCAGTGTTAACTAGGATGCATTACTAAGAACCTGTCCCAATGGAGATTTTCATTATTACAGCCATATCATGTAAGGGCACAGTTCTCCCTTCCACAAATCCAATCGATTTCATATTTAATTTGTAATTTAATTAAACATTTCTTTGAAATTAGGTATCTGTAGGCTATGTCACTATAATAATTCACGCCGTTTTTATTTTATCTTAAATTTTATAATGTGACAATTTGATAAAAAATTTTAAACTGTATTAATTATTCTCCCTTTTATATGTGTACAATGTATATTAGTAATTATAAAAAATATGTGGCTTAATTTAAATAATCAAAGAGGTACTAATTGCCAAGAACAACAAATTGCAGTGTTGTCCATATTGCATCGCTGAGAACCTACTCCATTGGAGATTTTCCCTATTGCAACTATATCATGTAAGGACAACGTTCTCCCTTCCACAAATCCAATAGGATGACTTTCAACACTATAGATTTATCTTACCATTTATCAGTACTGAGACGGGAATCTATTGTTTTAAAAAAGTTCCAGGTTTTCGAACGAGTTATCTATTTGTAATCAACAATCTATTCGCTATGCCAATATAAAAAAAAAAGAAGTTTTTAAATTATAACAAAAGTACCATAGAAAAAAATATTATAAATTCTACTTGTGGCAGATTCTAAGTTCAGGATTAGGATAAATTTTATTTTCTAAATATGCTCCCTAACTGCGTATACTTCAGTGTGTCTGTAGAAAAAGTAACTTAATTTGCTTTGATATTCCATGAAATTACTTTAAAATGCAATTTTATATAAAATAATAAATTTGTTGCTGAATTAGGTAGTTTACAGTTTTTAACTAATTATGAATTATAATGTCGTTCTTCATAAATTTTTAAGATTCCTGTTTAATAAATGACAGTTAAATTAAAATACCCATGAATGACGAAAATGAATGGTGAAATGTTTTGGAAATAAGTTAATTTCTTGATAATGTTTAATGATATTAAAATCATCCAGCTTTGAATACTATTATCTTCAGAGCTAATTATGAAACGCATATAATGCTTTTAAATACTTACATGAATTTTGTTATAAAAGAATGAGTGAAACCAATATCTCCTAAAAACAAAATGTGAAATGGAATAGTCCGTCCTTGAAACTGAATGTCAAAATCATTTATCCTCAAGCAAATTTTAGTTGTTTTTGTAGTATGTAGTCTACTTTTAATCTTTATTATTAAAGTTTTTACCATTTAAAAGGATTGGATAATGTGCGTAGTAAAAGACGAAAATGTTTAAATATATTTTTTTTTTCAGAATAGAAAAATATTTCTTGAAAAAGAATATTGTATTTTCAGTGACTTTTTATGCATGGCAGACCATTTACCATACTACATAACACAAAAAACTTTATACAAAATAAGTTTCTATTTATTAAAACAATATAAAAAGTTATTTATTCTACAAAAAGAAAGATTTTGATGTGGATTATATATAATAAATTCAAGGCAAGCATAGATAAATTATTATATGAATGCTAGATAAACACTTAACTGAGGACAGTTTAACTAGAAGAAATTTTTCTGCCTTGATTAATATTCCTTCATTTGTTATTCATCATTCTAATAATTCTGCTTTCATCATCTAGTAAATTTCGTTCGAATTATAAACCTGAGATGTCATAAAGTAAGTTGTAAACCTTAACATTATATATCATGCATAAAAGTGATGTAAGGATGAGGAAGTTTATAGACCATTATTAGGAAAGTTTATCGAGTAATGCATGCATTATTTATTTCCTGGAAGTGGAAATTTAGTTCTCACTGAAAGGATGCGGTGGGGGAAGAACTTTGATATATTGACTCTACTCCTCAGTGAGATGAAAGGAGTAGATATCATTCTTTATTGTTGTTTTAGTGATAAAACTTCTCATCCTTACTTTTTCATGATAAAAGATTCCTCCTCTTATAACAATATTTCATTATAATCGCAATACTTTAAAATTGAAAAATTACAAAATATTTTACAAACTGCATTACACGCGTAATGTCTATGTATATTATATAATGTATATATATATATATATATATATACACATTACGCTTGTGTTAATAAATATTTTTATTGGGGCCTGAATAAAAAGTATCTATAAAAAGATATATAGGTAAAAATAGGTAAATAGGTAAATAGGTATAGGTAAAAATAGGTATAGTTATAGGACTCTCTGATGTTCCGTACCTCGGGTTTCGTGTTCGAGTCCCGGCGGTGCCATGGATATTTGTAGTGGTTCGGAATCCACTTTAAACCGTAGTTCTCAGTCCATAATATGATCGTAGAGCGCTGCGGGAATAGTATTTCTCATGTCCGTAGCCTATCTTCAAGTCACACGCACCTAATAAGTAATGCTAAGTGAGTAACATCGGTACAACGCTTGCTTTAAGGCAACCAAGACAACTGTCTAAGTGTTTGCCAGCTGCAGTAGAACAAAAAAAAATACCTATTTTATTAAAAAATATAGCAATTACTGCCATTTAACTTATTTTAATTGAGGGGCCTGATGGCCGAGTGGATGCTCTCTGCCGTTTGATATAACAGGTTTCGAGTTCGATTCCCGGCGGTGCTATGGATGTGTGTAATGGTTCGGAATCCACTTTAAACCGTAGGTAACGGTCTAATAGGATCGTAGAGAGTTGCGGTGGCATTTTTACTCCGCGTCCGTAGCCTATCTTCAAGTTACACGTGCCCCCTGGGTAGTGCTAAGTGATTAACTTCGGTGTAGCCCTTATGGCATAACAGATCACTGTCTAAATATTTACCAGCTGCATTAGGGAAAAAAATATGGTTTTACATGCAAAATTTTCTGAATGGCTAGCGCTCTGGAGCTCTGTACCTCAGGTTTCGGGTTGAAATCCGGGTGGTACCATGGATGTGTGTAGTGGTTTGTAATCCACTCTAAACTGTTGGTCCCGGTCTTTAATATAATCTTAGAGCTGTGTGGGGGGTATTTTTACTCGCGTCCGTAGCCTATCTTCAAGCTACACGTGCTCCTGGGTAGTGCTGAATGAGTAATAGCGGTGCAGCCCTTGCTAATGGCACAAGTAACAACTGTCTCTGCATTGCTAGCTGCATTAGAACAACAACATGCAAAAAAATTTTACCGTGCAATTTTTAAAATATGCATAGGTTATTTCACACCACGCATTTCTTCCCCATTAGTAAGTCATTTATTTACTTTTATTACAAGTAACTATTACACTATAAATATTTCAATAAATAATATATAGTCTAAAATATATGTAATCCATTAAAATTTGCTACTCTCTTAAATGAATTAATTTAGATACTTGTTTTAACATTATTAAAAAAATTACATTAGTTCTAATAACAAAAAAAAAATCACGTAATCGATTACAGTTTTAAACTAATCTAAATAATATCATAAAAAGAGTATAGAATTATCCTAATTCTTTGTTTTCCAAAGATATTTATGAAAGCACCATTAAAATTTCTTAACAGCTCTGGAAATGAAGTATCCCATGAATTAATATTTTACACTTTCCACTTGTTTAATACAGAATTATTTTTAGTTAGAACTGATGAAACCGAATTGAAATTATTTACTAACTTTTTAATTATTAATTTGAAAATTTGTAGGTAAAGTTATTATACTGAAATATGAATTAAAAACGTATATGTTTTATTTGTCTTTAACATCAATTTTAGTTTTCAATAATTTGATTGGATAAATCTTTCACTCAATATCGATGGTGTATGTATATATGGATGGAGGGTATTTAGTGACATTGAAATTACCATTTAAAATGCATGCAAAGTTTTGAGAATCTTTTTTTTTTTTTTTAATTAATATTTTCATTAGATGCAGTAATTCAGTTAACCCACTAAGGTAAAAAAATTTAAATACTGTTACATATTTCATAAAAATGCTATTACATAAATCTCATTAAAGAAATTTTAATCTAGATTAGTTGTTAATCCTAAAATCCTGTATACATCTTATTTTTTGTTCCGGAAGAATTTACTTTTATATTACTCCCATTTTCAATTATGTCTTTCATTTGAATAATGTCTATGTTTTTAGAATAATTTCATATTTTTAGAAAAAGGAAAAGCAGAATATTGTTTAAATAATAAAACAAGCCTATGGTAAATAGGTATCATTTTGCTTTTTGCTCAAAATTGATAATATCATTCCTAATTTATTTTTTTCCAATAAACGTTAGTGGAATAACGTTAGAATTCATTTGGCATTTCTTTTGTCATTACGAGACGTCTAGTATAAAAACAAGTATGGTGATATGAAATAGACTTTTATCAAAAAAAAAATAATGTTAAACGAAATTAGTTTTATAAAGAACAATGCCTAATTGCTTAATCAATAATACTGAAATGGATTCAGAAATGGGATTCGTTGTATATTGATAATATTTCCCATATGCGGAAAAAATGTTATTAATTGCTTTCGAAATAAAAATTTACATCGCATTCCACGTTTTTCATTAAACACATTTCTTTCGAATAACACAAAAAATATTGCTTAACATATTAATTAATTGTTCGGTTAATAATTACGAACTATACCAGTTTCTTAACCTTTCAGTTTTTGCTATCCAATTGATAGTCTTAATATTCATTTTTCCCTCTATACAGTAACAATGTAAATAATAATGCATTTTGAGTGTTTGTAATCTAAGACTGCACTTTGACCTTAATCACTAACCTTTACAAATTACCAAAAATAAGTAAATTTTTTGATATTTGATAACACAGATCCGCTGTAAACATCAAAACCAGAATTACTACTGTCTAGTGAATCTATTAATCTGTCATAGCAAAATAATATATAAAATGAGAACCTATTAATCAGAAGTATACAGAAAAGTGCTGTAAGTGCTATATATTTAATATAAATGTGCAAGACTCCTGAGAAATTTTAACATGGTTTTTATGAATTAGGAAATGGAATCCCCATTTTTAGAAGGGAAAAACCGACTTGTAACTTTAAAAAAAAAAAATTACAAATTAAAAAAAAATTTCATTTGTAACTTAGTCAGGATATTCAATAAATTAAATGCCTCGAATCTTAAACTCCAAGGAGCAAATACACATATAATATAACGTTAGTTAATGCTTTTTGTATAAAACTTAGTTGTGGAGAAAAGATATAAAGCAAAAATAATACAGAAATATTTGCAAATGTAGATGAATTTGTTTAAATTACATAGTTGAAAAACAACATAAGTATATTGTAGTGATTACTGAAAATCATTTAGCCACACTGACAAATAATTTTTAGAAGTATTTTCATAATGACGTCAAAGATTTATAAAGCGTTGCTGTTGGGTTAAGGTTTCATTTCAAATTACTCCCAAAGGTCTCAAAACTGTCGATGAATTTTCTCTAAGAAATCTTCATAAACTTCACAACAAGAGTAATCAAAATACAATTTAGGAATCAATCCTCTTTGAATTTTGAGCTGGGTTAGATACAGAACTGAAAATTAAAGCATTTCGTATTTTATTGCCATTTTCAACATTCTTCCTTTGCGAAACCTGAATTTCTGAAGTGGTTTTTTGAAAGATAAAATATAAATTTCAGCGAAATATAGGAAAATTATTCTGAGTGGATTAATTATATCTGTTATTACTCTAATATCAAACCTTCCTTCTAAAACTTTGCTCTGCAAAGGCAGTTCCGATGGGAGGAAATGAAAAATTAGAAAATTAAACCAATATTTTTTTAAAGGGAAAAACCGACTCGAAGCCGAGAAGTTATTCAATAATTTTTAATTTGTGATGGAATTGAGCTACTTGGTCTGCATGTTCGTGAAGTTAAATACCTCGAATCTTCAACTTCAAGAGCAAATCCACATGTAATAGATGCAGTGATAAAGTTCAAAACAAATTCAAGCAAAAATTTTTTCAGGCAAAAATTTTTTTAGAGCAGTTTTCTATAAAAGTTCTTTTTATAGAAAATTTGCTATTGTAGAGAATAAATTTAAAGCAAAAACAAAAACAAAAAAACCCTAAAAATATTTACAAATGTAGGTTAATGTGTTTAAACTTACATAATCGAAAAACAACATGTGAATAGTGTTATTGTGATTATTGACAAATAATTTTTAAAGAAAGTATTTTAATTATGACGACAACAATTAAGAACACGCTAGGGATCCATTTACAAATTACTCCGAAAGATCTGTCAACTGTTGATGAAGAAATCTTCACCACAAGTGGCGAAATCAAAAATCAATTTAAGAATAAATAACTCTTTCAATTTTGAGCAGGGGTGGATGATAAGTTTTCCACACTTAAAATAATAGAATTTTGTATTTATTACCATTTTCAACGTCCTACCGTTATAAAACCGGATTTTCTGCGGTGGGTACTTTAAAGGCGAAATATAAATTTCAATAGATATAATTAATCTGAGTTGATTAATTATATCTATTATTAATAATATCTGTTATTATATCTCTATTAAACCTTCCTTTGAAAAGTTTTCTCTACAAGACAGTTCCGAGGGAATCACTAGTAATTATTTAAATTTCTTTTGATTTAACATTAATACTTAATAATTATTAAGTACATTTTGCAGTACTGATATAATACTCTTTTATATACGTTTAAATTTGTATTTAAATTTTATATTATGTCAAAATGTATTTTGTTTTGCTTTTCTTTCAGTAAAAATATAAAAAAAAAATATATTTTATTTTCCATATGCTTGCAGCTGTCATTCAATAGTAACACATCTTCCTAAAGGGAGAGCGCCTCACTTGTTTAGAATCGCTTTATTCAATGAAATAAATTCATAATAAAATTATTGATTTTTCTCTTAAATTGGAGGTATGTCCTGATAAAGATGCTAAAGAAAATGTAATGCACAATAAGGCAGAATCAAAAGTATTGATATAATCCATCAGTATTGAAAAGCAGTTATTCAAAATCATCTTATTCTTATTTCATCCAATTGAAATAAGAATTCAAAAAAGAACGGAAAAGTATTTCGAACATTCTGTCATGCATTCAGAAGAAAAAAATGTATAAACGAATAACAGGTGCAACTTCAATATAAAATATAAGTTAAAGATTAAGAAAGATTTTATACTTCAAATGTTCAAAATATGCTTTCGAGAGGAATTGTTAGTAGAAATGTTCTTCCAATTTCAAATTGTTAAGAATAATTTACTTAGAAAATATCACTATTTTTGTCGCATGGGAATTTTTGAAGGAATCGAAATAATTATCTATGATAAAAATTTGATATGCATGAGCTTATATTAAATCAAATTTTTTTATGGACGTAAAAGGAGTTTTTCTTTATATTGATTGTAAAGACTTATGAAATTGTAAGCTAAGTAAATCTCAGTAAGTTAAGGAATGGCTTGTTGGAAAAATATTTTGACACTTTCTGGAAAGTTGCCTACTGATGCAATATTTTAGTTCGTTACTGATGGTAAAATAAGCATTAATTATGTTTATTATTCTAAAAAATAGTGCATGTAAAAATAAATGCAAATGTTAATGGTAATGTAAAAAGTAAATGGTAATTTAAATATATATATATATATATATATATATATATATATATTCTATAAAATGTATAAATGGTACTAGTATTTGAAATATTTAATAACAAACATTTTTCCCAATCTCATTTAAAATTACGTTAAAATTTGGAACCTAATTTCGTGCTTCTTAATATCAAGCACTAAAGATAATAAGATAAAGATAAATTGATTAAAAAGATAATTGATAATAAGATTGTAAAAAAAAAAAATTATCGAAGTAATTATTATTATACAGATATAAAAATTTATAAAAAATACGAAAATATCTCAGCCATTAAAAAGAATGTTACTTAAAGTTCCCAAACAAAAGTGATAGAAAAAGTGATTTTTAATATGAATATCCTTTCAAATTAGTTCTGGCAGTTGTACTATGTACTATTATTCGCGGACCTTATGAAGAGATCTATAACATTTTTATCAAAACATTTTTTAATAAATGTTTTAGGAAGATATCTGGAGAGATCTCCCTGAAAAGAAAAATGGTTTTTCTTTTATCTCATTTATAAGTTTCTGGTGTTCATCTGTGCCATGACACAAAAACTTTCAGGTCGGTTTGTTTTATAGGATTTCAAAATACACTTCCCAAATCACTCCCAATTCTTGAAAGCCCTAATGCGCTATCTACCAGGTTACTGCGAGCCTTATAATATTATTTTAATTATATTATTTATCCATAAAGTCTCTTAAATATTACAAGAGTGTATTATGAAGGCAAATGAAAAGATTGATAAAGAAATTAATACAAAATGATACGTATATGATTATGTTTTCTTACTTCATTTAATTTTAATTTAATTTAATTTCATACCTCTGTACTTAATTTAATTTAATTTAATACATATCTAGTTAATTTAATTTAATTTAATACGTATCTAGTTAATTTAATTTAGTTTATTACATCTCTATTTAATTTAATTTAATGGTTGTAATTACTTCTCTGATTTAATTTAATTTAATTTAATGGTATTTGTATATTTTTCAATTAATTATAAAAATTAAGCTAATAGTGGATTATATCTGATTTCATTTTCATTGCATGGTTGTTTGTAGTGGTTTCCACAGTTGCATAATAGGATCGTAGACGTTGTGGGGGCAATTTTTTATATATTTGTATATTTTTCAATTTAAATTTTCCAAAGACCAAGTTTTCTTTTTTTGCCAGCTGCATTAGAAAAAAAAAAAAAAAAAAAGGATCAATTTATTTTATTTTATTAGGATTTTTGTAGGATCATTGAGTTCATTAATTCCCCAGAGTAAGACAACAAAGCAAACGCAAAATATCCCTTGAAACTAAATGGGACATATGGTCGAAAGATAAATTTCCTCCTCAAACCAATTTTCAATGTAGAAAGTGATCATTTGAGTAGAGTTTTGTGAAACTTTGTAGCTCACTGAATGATTTAAAATGTTCCCATGATTCTAAAATATCATTCTCTTGATTTTTATTGATGCTGGAGAATCTTCCAAAGAACATTAAATGTTAATAACCTCTAGTTGAGGAGAACTATTGCCTAATTAATCATCCTTTTATTGTTGTCTGACTCTCTTCTCTTACTCGTCAACTATTTTTAATATTTGCAGGATATTAAAAAAGAAAAAATTTCAAAGGAACAAAGAGGTATGTTCCCATACAAAATAATGCTAAAAAGAATTCATGTAATCAATCAAATTATTTCCTTAAACTTAAGCATTTATTAATTCCATTTTTCATTTAGCATTTATTAGTTCCGCATTTCTCTTAACGGTTTTCTATATTAATGCATCCGATACAATAAGAACAAAAATTCCAAATAGATCCGAAAATATTAAGCAATGCACGAAAATATTTTTAGGAATGCATATGAAATATCTGAACTAACTATGCGACCCTGTCATATGACCCATATGTGAATATTTAAAGGGACATTCTTTTGAAAATGAAATCACTTTAAATAATTCTGGTATAAATATACAATAAAGTTTTAAATTTCCTCTGAAAGAATTCCATAACATTTTATTTATTGACCAAAATGTCTTATTTTATTTTGTTTTTTTATACCACACGGCTACAAAAAGATGTTTTTAAGAAGCACTTATTTTTTGGTTTCAATAATAAAAATCATAAAATCAAATTTTACATCAGAACCAAGTGTTTTTAACCTTTCACAAGATTTGTAGTCACAAAAAATCCTAAATAATCACACAAAAGAAAAACGCATCTCCATCAAATGTCGTTGTGACAATTGGCTGTCATCGAAGTTGACATCCAGTTTGATTGAAATCCATTTAATGGAACATAAATTGGCAGTTACTTCAATCTGATGTCTGTTTTAAGGAAAAATATTTTTGATTCATCCATTTATAAACGCGCTTTTTGAAAAAATCGTTGATGATAACATCAACAAAGAGGCAATAAGAAATTTGCATATGAATGCCTTATGCAGATTTTTTTTTTTACCCACTGGTGTTAAGGCAAGCGAAAATATTCACCGTCGTGGAACAATGAACTTTGAAGTTGTTCCTTTTTCGCATTGACTAGTAATTTTCCAAAAAGGAATGCTCGTCGAAGTGCTTTATATTTCAATGGTGGAAGACTTTCTTGCTCTTGAAATAATTGATTGCAGAATAAGTTTCATTTCGTTTTCCTGAACGAAACGTTATTAATATACAAGTGGCAGTTTGAAAACTTTGTTTCTGATGTTTAGAGTCTGGTGTGCCCTTAATTGCTTATGAATAATATGAAAATAAGTAGAAACAATATGTAGGGAAAAATTTTAAGGTGTACTGAATAAAATCCATTTAAAAATTTCCATTTCAGAATATAATTAATTTATATTATTTGTTTTTTTCATTATTTGTTTAATTTTATATTATTTGTTTAAATTATAAATAAAATGATTGGGTTTTGTTTTCATTGTAACAATGTAATTTTTTTTTAATTATATTTTCATAATCGAAAAGAACTTTGTAAATAGATACTGAAGTAATTTTCCAAAAAAGAATGCTCGTTCGAAGTGTTTTATATTTCAATGGTGGAAGACTTTCTTGCTCTTGAAATAATTGCTTGCAAAATAAGTTTCATTTCGTTTTCCTGAACGAAACGTTATTAATATACAAGTGGCAGTTTGGAAACTTTGTTTCTCATATTTAGCGTCTCTTGTGCCATTAATTGCTTTTGAATGAAACGAAAATAAGTAGAGAAAATATGAAGGGAAGAATGTTAAGATATACTGAATAAAATCTATTTAAAAATTTCCAGTTTTGAATATAATTAAATTGCTTTTTTTTTTTAAATCATGATTAAAATGATTGGGTTTTTTTTCTTGGTAACCATGTGCTGTATTTTGTTATTATATTTTTATAATCGAAAATAACTTTGTAAATAGATACCGAAGACATACTTTTAAACGCTAGTCAAAGAATTGCACGATTAATGATGAAATTAGTAAAAGTAATAATACAAATTAAGCAGGTTGCAAATAACACTGATATTAGAATAACAAATTCAATTATTAAATTCAAATGATATTAAATATTTAATAAACACAAATATATGCCTTAATGGATAACATGATCTAAATTTCAAACTGAAAAGTGCTGTTAAAACCCCTATAATCGAATTCTAACTGAAGGTATACGTATACACGTCAGGAAAGGACAGAACAATTCCATTGATAAAAAATTCTTTCCTTGGGTGAAAGTTGCAGACTTTTGTAATATAATTTGGATAACGTTGAATTTGTTGTACACTGTAAAACTCATGGCATCACATTCAAGGGTCCGGTATTCTAAAACAGCATAAATTGAATTAAAAAAACACCCAAAGAAACTAGTTTCTTAAACTTTATCTAAACTGTTGTGTTTTTCATATAATATGATCTTATAAACGATATGAAGCTGATAATACAGATTTTAAAATAAACTTTGTCGAAAGATTTTAAATGAAAATTTTATTATGAACAATACTAAACTTTATTGAATTACAAAAAAGGCACTAAAACTTTTCTATGAATCCTTATTTTCACACTCTTTTATTTGGAGAAATTTACCTAAAATACATTCTTAAAAATACATTTATATTTTATTTGTTGTACTTATTCTCACAATGGGCAGTGAAATCATGAACTTTCTTAAGACATTTTAAACGTTTTAATAAATTTGATACAACATGGATGAGTGTAGTGGTCCCCATCCTGTTTCACCTTGGGTAATGTTGAGTTTTCTGCATTCCAGCAGTTTCAGTGGAGAATGAGCACATGTTAAATATCATGACATTCAAAATTACAACGTTTAAAATTTTTTTACATTTAAATAAATAAAATTTCATCAAAGAATACTGGCAGTATTTTTTATTAGGCCACTAGAAGTAACGTTTGACACTGATACAATCACAATATGTCTTTTGCTTATTTATCTAATATGCTCAAACCTGTAAACATTAAGTGCAGTGAATGCATTTTGCACAAAGTGTGTACCTGAATTTACAGTCTTGAAGGCTTGAGATTTGAAATTCATGTCTACGCAATCTGTGTAGTTAGGTGGACACACATAATTTGAATCTAAATGATCAGAGTCACATATCCATCCAACTGACCTACAGAGTCTCTGGAGAAACATGCTTGTAAATATAATCAATCGTTGCAGATAATAATGTTTATATTACATTGTTGCAAAGCACAGTATACATGTTAGGAAATATATTTTATAATTGAACGTATGATACCACAGAATCTCAAGGGAATACACTAAGGAATTTTCGAATTAAAAAATGCGAATCGAGAGGCCAACTTTAAATACGAACTGACATCATTCATTAATTTATTGTAAAGAAAATGAGATAGAAATTTACAGTAATAATTTTAATTTATTTTCTCAGCTAGCGCAACTATATTCTTAAATATATGTTACAGATTAAAAAAGTGAAAAATATTTATTATTTCTTTGATTAAACTTGTGGTTTTATTAAGCCAACTTATATTAAATTAAGAGCATTATTTATAACATGAAACATTTAATTCGCATGTAGTTTTCCTAAATAAAATTTATTAAAACTGTAAAGAATTCAGTTTCTGTAACTAATCAATGACGGTTCATATCCACTGGACAATAATAATAATAATAAACATCATTATACAATTAGAATACGAATTATAGGGAGATCAACTGAAACTTTTTCCTTATTATGTGTTTTTGAACTTTCATCTTATTCTTTCACACTCAATTTATTAGAGTTAATGTTGGAAATGCGTATTTTTATTAATCGTTTCACTACATTTTGTGTACTTCGTAAACATAATTAACGTACGCTATACACTATATACCACACACTACAATTGTAAATGTACACAAAACGTATTTACACAGTTAAACGTATCACTTTTCATTGTATAGCATTTGTGGAAAATATACTTTAATATTTTCAACTTTAGTCTTTATTGGTATAATATTTGTGGAAAAGACCGAAATATTAATTAATTAAGCAAAAAATAATAAAAATGGAGACAATATTATTGTTATTTATTTATGAAACAGATAACGAGGGAAATTACAGGAAATACTACACATTACAGAAACTTTTCTATTTATACAGAATATTTTTTACACCTTACAAGAAATATTTGATATTTGATGAAATAAATATTGTGCACATAACAACATTACAGAAAATATTTGGTTTAAAACACGACAAGTTATGCCAAACCAATAACACCAACGTCAAGCTGGAAATGCGCAGGATAAATTTTAGGTTGGAAAACTCCTTTTATTTGTTCAAAGAATGATGCGAATGTCTTGCGATGTGTTCACATCACATTAGTTCAAATGAGTTAATGTGAAGTAGAAGTCTATTCCAGCATTTACTTCGATATTGTTTTTTCAAATTTGATTTCATAAAAGGAATTTTATTATTACTGCTTGTTTTTGCTGCTAATATAATAAATAATAATTGTTTTTTTAAATAATTAATTAAAATCAACTTATAATTCGATAAAATGGTAGCGTATTTTAAGAAAAATGTAACGTGGTATGTCTAATAATAAGCATAACACTTTGCCTCAATATCAGTGGGAAAACTAGAATATTTTTTAACAAAACACCTGCTGTTCTGCTACAATAGTTTTTTTTTTTTTAAATTAAACACTAGCATATGTTCGTGCTGAAGAACAATTGACTTCTTTTTTTAATGTGTTTTTGCGTGTATGTACATGCCAAAGTACAAAGCAGCTGTAACTTTTTTTTTTTTGTGTGTGTCCATTTTGAGATAGGAAGAATGTTTTTACTGTATGTATAGAACAATATATTTAGTCTCAATTTGCTTCTAAGTTTTAATGGGGTTCTGAAAAAGTTTTATGAAGAAAAAAAATATTTTCTTCTTACTAATTTAAACCTTTTGTCCTTATAATTTTTTTTTCTTACCTTTATTGTTTTTATTAACAGACCATGTGAGATAAAAAAATGCAATCAGTTGATGGTAATTAAAAGAATAGAGCTATTTGCATTAGATATTTTTCTCAATTAAGGATTTATTCTTTTAATTAAGAGATTGAAATGCATATTTATTGTTATGATTATTTATACTGTTAATTATGTAGTTAATATGGTTTTTATGTCACATTACCATTGTTATAACTATAGCTGTTTTGTTATGGGAATTTCGATGATTTTTTTAATGGAATTTTGGATTTTTTTGTAACAAATTTTTTTCACCTGTTATTGTATAGTTGTACTTTTTTTTTCATCTTTGCATGCAATGTTTGTAATTTACCTTAAATACGCTTACTTCTAATTTTGAAAAATTTTATGAAATATGTATAAATATATAGCCAAACGCCTTAAAATTATCTAGCTTAAAGGCTGAAAAATATTAATAGCAATTGTTGTGCTTTTTGATTTGAATTAAAAGGAAAGAAGAAGAAATTGAAATACTTTCTCCAATTTGGGGTATGCTCTAACTGAGATATTAGATACTTTCTTGATTATTAGAGTTATATGAATGAGTACTATTGCTGTTGACAGTTAGATGAATGTAAGGACCTATTTGTCAGTTAGATACCACCAGCACGAATCGAATTAATCCAGTCAATTTAAGCAATGGATATCCTTTCAAAATAATGAATTTAATATATATTGTAAAATGGTTACATTAAATTAACGTGATAAAAATTATATTATATACATCAATAAATCAAGCGTTTTTTCAATACACATTAAATAGCAATAAGAGATATTATAATGAAATTTTATTTTTAAAAATTTACCAATTGCTGATCTTATCCATTTTTCTTGAATGAAAATGCTATGTGACAATAAAAGATGTACTAGAGTATTACATGTTACAAAACGTTCCATTAAAATATAAAGCATTCTATTAGTTAATAATACACAATTAATTAAATGCATAAATATAATAAATGTTACATTTAATTTGTGGTCAGTTAAAATAAAAATAAAGTTTTTCACCTGAAGCTTTTAGGCTGTGTTTAGAAATTCATATTGTAATAATTAAAGCCTTCTTATTCATAATGCATCATTAAAGATGAATGTGTACGCATGAGTATGTTTTTTTTTTTTTTTACTTATTTAAAGTTTTTATAAATATTTCCTGTATTGTTCAAGTCAAAATATAAAATAAACGAGAAACAGAGATTTTGGGTAATAAATTCATGTCTGGAGACAACTTTAAATCATCTAACTACAAGAAATTCTAGGCTTCAATTGGAATATGTAGAAGTTGAAGTAACTTTTATAAACTTTGACACTTTATCATGCTTAATAAGTGAATTAAAAAAAAGGCAAGTTTTTTTTTTAACAATTTAAAAATAAGTAAAATAGCTGACATAATTATTCTAGTAGAAGTAAAAATTTGAGATTTATTTTTGCATGCATCAAGAACTCTTTTTATTTAGATTCGTCTTTTTGTATTTGAAAATTGATCTCTTCGTCTACGAAATGGGAAGTTAATTTTTCTCATAACAGTAGAATATTTAAGAAAACCTACATTCTTTAAAAGTTTTGAAAAATTTTATCTACGTCGTATATTTCCATCTATTTTTTCAATGTTTTAAATTGGTCTTGCAAAACTATTATAAATGTTCATGAAAAGATAAAATCAAGAAAAAAAAAAAAAAAGAAAAGAAAAATAAAAGATAAAAAAAAAAATTATTAGAATTTTATCCAGAAATGTTGTTTTTTTTAATTTTTAATGGGAAGAATATATTAAATGCAGCGTGTTTAAATGTTTTTGTATTAATTTCTGTTTTTATTTTTTGTCTTTCATTATAATAATTTCCGTAAATTTAATATTTATTTCTAATAAAGTGCATTAAAGTTTGAAGAAATTAAAGAAAATGTTTCTGTTATAAGAAAATTTATATTTCAGTAAATTGAAGAAAATGTAATTCTATAAAATATTTTATCTACTAGTATTGAAACTCCTATTGTATAATTTGAGTACTGTGTGATAGAATTACAATGCAAATAACGAAAAATAATTATAATTTTTCAAATAAGCATATGAAATCAAAAGAAGAAAAATAATTATTATCTTGAAGATTTTTTTTTTTTTTGGTAAAAGTTTTTTTGGTTTTTAGCTAGAATTTTTTCTTCAAGGAATAAAATTTATTAATATTTTTTCTCTGAAAAATATTAATAAAATAGAAAAAGAGTCATAATTTTGAAGAAAAGTTAAAATCCTCGATCAAAATGAATTTTATTATAGCTTGCATATATATTTTTTTTTTAAAATTTGTTAACATCTTAAATATTTGTCTATTATAAAAATGTGCTTGATCGATTATTATAATTTTCTTCAAAATATGATTCTTTTCTTCTCTTTAAAAGTGAAAAACCTTCAAATAATATACTTTCATATTCAAATGATAATACATACTACCAAAATGGAAAGAAAACGAGGATTCGATTTCCACGGTTGGGTTGGTTCTCTACCATTTTACTGTTTTTTGTAGAAAAAAATTTTTTTTTAGTAAGTAACACTATGGGGCTTAATTTTCCCGATCTAATATAATATGACAGAGTGACCAACCCAAATGATCTTGTGGCAACTTTGGAAATGCACTCCTTAACTTCTTGGGCACGCATAAAATTACCATCTATATTAGATTTAGACCACTATAGATATTTTTTGGAGTGAAAGTATTGGAAACCGATTGAGTTATTATTATTATGTTTACTATTATTATTCTTGCACAAACATAGATAATATAATAATAATGATACTAAAAGGCACGTTATTGTAAAGAATATAAAACACTAAAAATTAAAGATAAGCCAGTAATGTAAAAAAATGTTTTAAGGCAATTCCTGCATTTTTTTCACACTATTGCAGAAAGTCCCTTATAACTCGTTTTTCATTCATTTTTTTTTAAGTTTATCTGGCGCCATCTGTTGGTAGATATCTGCAGCTTAAATATAAAAAACTAAAATTAATTAATTAAATTTAATTATTAAATTAATATTTGAAGAAAATTATATTAACATCCAGTGTCATCCCACTACAAGTTCAGAAAATGTATTTGAATTCTGAGTGGATGAATAAAAAGTATTTCATTAACGCTTGAAAATTTAAACAAAGATATGTTATAGGAGAGAATGGCTAATAGAAGAAATTGAAAAATATATAAATATAAATGAAATATAAAAATATATAAATATAAATGAAATATAAAAAAAATATATAAATATAAATGAAATCATTAAAAACATTTATTTACTAGTACGATATTTGTTTTGCGAAAAATATTTTAAACAAAGTTAAAAGTTTTTCTCATAATTTCGACAGTTAATTTTTGAATATATGGATACAAATAATGTATTTTTTTACTACATCGTTTTTCATTACTTTGGACATTGTAAAATAAATATATTTTGTAAAACTGTGAGAAATCTCACACGGATCGGAAAAATGTTCAAAGGCAGGCCGCGGGTTGGCCACCCTTTGTAATAAGACAAGCAAATTTTTGACTGTACCCCTTAAAAGGCCTCTGGCAAGAATGAATGGGACTATCATTATTTAACCACTTCTATATATTTGTGTTAATGCAGGATATCAATTTTTGTACACCAGGGTTAACATAGTATCTATAAAAAAATTTAATTTTTCAGTTACGAGTATAGACATTAAGTGTCTGATAATTTCCAAACATCAAATCTGCATACATTATTAACACAGATGCTGAAACAATTTGTTTTTATCTATTTTATTCTTATCGAAGTACATTTTCTTTATCTATTTTTTATTTATTTTTTGTGCAATATTTATCTTAAACAGGAAACAAATCTACGGTTTACCAAAAAAACGATTCAAGTTTAAGGCATCGGAAAAATATTTACGCGATTCTTATGCACCAACCATTTCAAAAAAAAGAAAAAAAAAAAAAAAAAACATCGCAAAATAAATATTGCAAAGAAGTTGAATTCCATAAAATTCGGATTCAAGTAAATCCATGTAAACTTTAAGTAAAGGTGAAAACTTTCCAAGACCAGTGATCAGGAGAACGGCTTTAAGAAAGTAATAAAAAAAAAAAAAAAAAAAGAAGAAGGAAATTTTAAGAAGATTGAAGGCCATTCTTACAGTTTGTTTATCCGATAAGCCGGCTAAAGTTTTCTTTTATCTTTTTTTAGCAATTCTTTTTCTGTCAATTCTTTCATCTTGTATCAGTATAAATACAATTGGTAGATGAACAATGGTTGGTTTCAATACTTCTTGTTTCGCTATCTATTCTAGGATTAGAGTAAGATAAAAAATGTTCTCATACTGGTATTGTTGTTTCACACATTGTTGGTAAAGCTTTTGAGTTTGATACCTCAATATAGTTGCAGTCAGCTATTTGAAAAGAAAAATGCTTTTTGACTTTGTTTGATTAACATCAAAAGTCACGTATGTATCAAAATGAAATTTTATATAAAAATTGACAGTTCTCGAAAAGTAACACGGAATTTGAGAAGAGTTGTTTTTATAAATCTCTGGATTTGGAATCTATTTTAGAAGATTTATAAACACTTTAATATATCTCAAAACGTGTTAAAATGATATTTATTTGAAAGTCTAGCAGCATCCAAACTGTTATCATTCAAACAGTTTGTAACATTTATTGAATGCTACCGACTAGTCATTTCATTTTATGATAAAAATCAATTAATGTAAATAATAATTAAAAATATTGATCTTAAACATTTAAATGTATTTAATAAAATAATATGAAATTTTTAAATAGCTACTTAAACATTATTAAGAAATTGCAGCATTCTCAAAATTTAATTTTTAAGACTGAAATTTGCTGTTTATATTTCCTATTGCTTATATTAAATGGAACATATTTTTTCCATTGCATATTTTGATAAATACTTTTCAATAAAGGATAATTACTATTGCCTTGATAAACAATGTCTTCCAGAGACGAAATAAATAAAAAAAAAAAAATAAAAACTCAGTAAATAATAAATTAAAATATTCTAATCAATTTTTTTTTTTTTTAGTTAATTGGCAATTTTTAAATGTGATGAATTTAAAGAAGCTGAGATGAATAAAAGATGAATGGGATGAATTAAACAAAGGTTAAACAAAAAAAAATAGCTTATTTATTCAAAATTGTATATATTACCTAAAATAAAATTATTTGAATATTAAAAAATTTCAATTAATAAAATAATAATTATTTTTTTAATTATCATAAAATCTACTTTTATGCTGATGAAAAGTACTATATAATATTTTTTTATTAATGTACTTTTTATTCATAATTTAGTTATTTTATATTCATATTTTGTAAGTCAAGGGATTATTTAAAAATAACCCGAAATCGTATTATGTAGAAATTAGCATTTTTTAACGGCAAATATTTTATAATGATATTAAACATAAACAATGTATAAAAATAATCAATTTTATGTCTTCGCGCCCTTATACAGCTATATTAGTATAACTTCATTTATCTGATTAGTCCTTTTTTTTAAATTTTGAATCATATTTCATAATAAATTAAGAATGTACATAGATTTACTAAATTCTCTATTAAATAATTGCGTTGTTTAATAAATTTATTTAAATTGAATATTGTTTTTATTGAAGAACACACAAGGAATTGTTTTTTTTAAAGAAGTTGATTATTTTTTTATTTGTTTTTTTTTCCATTACAACTTTCTGTTCGTTTTCTTATAATGGTGTAAGAGTTAATCAATTTAATCAAATAAAATATTTTGCTATCTACAAGAATTCAAATTAAAAGTTAAATAGTAACACAAATAAAGTATTGTAAGTTTTTTCCTTGATATTCTTTATGTGAATGCCCATCCCCCGATACACAAGGCAGCATATTGATTCTGCTCAAATTCACATGTTAAACTAGAATGTCTTATTTTAAAAATACCAACATAATGTTTAATCATGTTAGAATTTTTGAAAATCCTGATGTTTAATATTCAGATAATAAATTAAAAATTATTATAATATTATTATTTACATTGGATTTTAAAAAAATTTTTTTTATCCGTTGAACATAGGTGGGTCTCATATATCGACGACTTATGCATCTCTAGTTATATGCATTTTTTATGTATTATATTATGTATCTTATGTGTTTCCTGTTATATCGTCTGGCTGGTGATGAGGATAGGACAGAGCTTTCCGTGAGAAATTTTCGTCGCTAATATTTGCATATTGTATGAAAAAAAAAAAAAAACAGGAAAACTCCCACCAGGCAGTCTGACTATCGACTTTTACACATTTTATGGTAACCGCTATAGGGTCTCTTGTTTCTGAAATCTGTTACTGAAGCAAAAACCCCCAGATTCGAAGACGTCTCTCTTTACCCACTAGCTCTGCACACTGCCACATGCCCATTAGTTAGGCTCCTAAACGATTTAAGGGATATTACATTTTATTATTCTTCTTCAAAATTCTTAAAATTCATGAAATCTTGTATTCCTGAACAGTTAAAAATGAAATTGAACAAAACAAAATGTAATAATTTTAATTACACTGCAATTTTTTTTTTAAATATCTATGGTCAGTATTTTGTGTCTTTCTAATCAATATCATTCATTAGTAGTACAATTTAACTTCCCATAGGCACTTACAAAAAATATTTGTGTCTTCAGAGATCATATGGAAATTATATATGAAATCATGTTAATTATATAGCAGGGAAATAATTATAAATCAACAGAATTTAATTATTTTCATTTTTTTTCTTTTTAATTAACTTATATAACAATGAATACCCCACTGTCAAATTATTTTTTTAATGTTAAGGTAAATTTTGATTGCTGCATTTTCAGATATTTAAAAAAGTATTCACACATAGACTAGAAAGTAAAAGAGTGGATTCAAATATTTGCTCAAGTGTTGCCACATTAAAAGAAAAAAAAAAAATATGAACCTTAATTAGAATTTTTATTAAGCGTTTGGAGACAGCCATATAATAATGGCTTCCTGATGAGAAAATCAACGAAAATAATTATTTTCAGGCAAATTAATTTTTCCAAACTGTGATATGCAGACATGTTTCGAGACACTTTGAAATCTATGTCTCATAACCGAATAAATTTCCATATGTTATGTCAAAAAATTTTCTTTTTATTTTTGAAGTTCATAATATTCATTTCGGTGTAGAATTTTCCCAATCTTTAGATGTTAAAGTAATTAAATTTCCATTCTTTACATTATTTTAGGAAATTAATTCCAATTTCTTAATAGTTGTTGCCTTTTGTGGGAATTATTCATTTTCTGTGTGTACATTACATAATTTAGAATAATAAAGAAAATATTTCCATTTTCATTTATAACTATAAAGCAAACAAAAACAAATTTATAATTATCATGCTATTAATTTTAGCATTTCATTATGCTTATTAGTTTGTTATGAATATATAAGATAAACAATTAAGTATTCAACTTATAATCAAAAACTTATGACAAAGAAAAATTTTTTTTCAAAATTCTCAAATATTAACTTAGATAAAAATAGTTTAATCAATCCATATTTTTACAGGATTTATGTATAATTAATTCTTAATATAAAATTCAATTTTAACCTAAGAACAAAATTAAAACTTATTTTATCTGAATTTATTAGGCATAGTCATTTGACGTATTTGTCATTAATGAAAATATATTTTTTGTATTAAAATTTTAAAAAGTTCTAATATATTATTATGTGTATTTATTCAATTTATACATACATGCAAATTTGAGTTATTATTATATTAATGAGGGCTTGATGGCGGATTGGACTAGTACTCTGGCATTCGGTACCACAGGTTAGGAGTCCCAGCGGTGCCATGGATCTTTGTTGTGGATCGGAATCCAATTTAATCAATAGGTCCCTGTCCCTGACGTAAAGCATTGAGCGTAGGGCTGACAATACTACTCCGCAAAAAGAAAACGTCTCTTATCTTGAAATCAGTAGGCAGATGGACTTGGCCTACCGTGGGGGTGTCGAGCTGATGTAGATTGGGTTGGTTTGTTGCTCTACGATCATCTTGTGAACACGAGGGCTAAACAGACTGGAATCTACAGTGACCGAAGTGGATTCCGAACCACTAACAAACATCCATGCCACCGCCAGATTCGAACATGGAGCACCGATGTTGAAGAAAAAGATTGTATTAATCGAAATATGTTTGGTTTAAATGCGATAGTTCTTCTTGTTGTTTTAAAATATAAAATTCGTTGTTTTAGTAATATTTTTTTCAGTCATCATAATATCATCATTATATTCCATCCACAAAAATGCCATCGATAGAATGCGTTTGCAATAAAACTAATAGGACCAAACTGCTGGGCGATTTTCATTAAGTATCATTTCAAACAAATTTCGTTAGTATAAATAGGGGATTTTCATCAAGCATCATTTCAAGCAAATTTCGTTTATAATTGAAATGATACTTGATAAAAATCGAGTAATTATAAACGAAAATTATTTTGAAATGATACTTGATGAAAATCGCCTAATCTAATTTCGTTTATAATTAGGCGATTTTCATCAATAGTTTCACCTGTTGAAACTTGAAAACGATAATCCCCTAGTTATACTAACAAAATTAGTTTGAAAGATAATTTCGTTAGAATAACTAGGAGATTTTCATCAAGTATCATTTCAAACTAATTTCGCTTATAGTAACTAGGCGATTCAGAGATTCACCTGATGTTTCCTAAGATATTAAAGTTGTTCTTAAATAAAGTTGTAGCGTGCTTTCCGGACTGTCATGGCTGTTGGCGAAATCTTCTCACGCGATGTTTATCTTGAGAAAATATCGACCTTAAAGGTGGCTGTCCGTCTAAAAATAGGGATGGGACAAGCACCAAAGGAAGAAGTTTGTTTCATCTTTCGTGCAGGTAATGAAATCAAAACTTCTTGACTCATGAAAAGTCGCTCGGAACTTTTTTTTTGGAACAAGAGCTTAGATATTGCGTGTTGCATTATAAACTAAAATCCTTTTTTTAATGATCCAACTGTCTTTGCTTAAGTGAATATAAGTTACTAGTTACAAAGTGTTTACTGTTAAAGTGAACAAAGTTTCGGTTATAATATATATCATTTCATTGGTTGTATTCTTATTATCAATTGAAAATTAATTGTGTTTTAATTTTTTTCTAAAGGAAACCTATGCTTAAAAATAATCATATAACGAAAACATATGTCTGATTAATTAACAGTTTTACATCTATAAATGAAACATCATTTTTTTTTTAAATGAATTACATTTTATTTAAGTTGTATATAGTTTCTAATCAACAAATGGTTCAAAATTTCATATGGGGAAATTCGGTTAAAATAAAAGGAAATACAATATTTACTATCATTAGTTGATGGAATAAAATCAACTAATGATCTCTCTATAATAAATATAATATAATAAATATTTAATTATAATATAATCTCTCTAATATAATAATGATCTCTCTATGATCATCTATAATAAAATATTCAAACAGTGTGATAAAATTATCCCCCCCTTCCACGGCAAAAACAGACAAAACAACGAAAAAGATGGTCTCCTTACAGCTGGTGAACTCCAAACATGTCTCTAATAAGCATCTTATTTTATAAATTTGCATGGTAGGATGATGATTTGAAATTTTTCAGGTAGATGATTTTGATTATAAATCATTCGTATCTATATTAATGGATCTATAATTGATATCCAACACGTCGATTTACTACATCGTATATTCTCTCCAAAATAATATCGTTTAAAAAGAATTACATATTAGAAATAGAAGTTTTGAGTAGCAGGGGCTTGTCACGATGGGTTTTGAAAATATGATCATTATATACTTCTGGCGCATGGTGAAATTGACTCAGAATAACTATATCATAAGGCTATCAAATAATTTTATTTCATAAGAGTGGAAGATCTTGCTTCACCTATTAGCTATCACCTGTTAATACCTGTCAATATTATTCTTTTGATAAATGTTAATGTTAAACTCTGGTATTATATTTTAGAACCTGTCAATATTATTCTGTTTGTACTCAGCAGTTCTGAATGAACGTGTTTTATAAACAATCACACTTTCGAAAACTGATTAAGAAAACCTTGTTACAAAATTCAATTGAAAAATCAATTAATGTGGATAGTTCAGTTAAAATATTGTATCACATGAATTTTCTAAGCACACAAAACTTCGTTTTTTGACATTTAAAAGCTAGAATATCTAGAAGATACGCCATTCACGAACCATATTATGAGAACATTTGCAGACAATTTTTATGCACAATTATATTAACTGCTATTGTATAATATTACATGCTTATTATTATTTCCTTGTTGTATATCTCTATATATATGCCTGTGTGTGTGTGGCAACAAACACTTAATTAATAATTAAATAGCTGTGCTTGCTGAATTTGCGGTCCGTGCCAACCTAGAAACCAAAGTGAAGAAGGGTGACATTTGAATCCGTTGGCGTTTTGTGTTGCAATCATTGCATTCAAAAATGAGAATACCTTAAAGCTATCGAGTGCGAAAAATTCTTGTATTGGAGTCACGTTTCGGTTTATGATTTGTATTGAGTATGAGAGGTTTCTCTCATACAAAAAAAATTCTCATTGGCATTTAAACCTCTTCTTGAAGACAGTGTCGTCTTTGGACATTAGGTAAAAAAGTTGTTCATCGATTCATTAGAGGGAAATGTTTTTAATCAATATTTGTTTTACATCTTTGTTTTGCTGAAGCATTTAACTTTCACACATTTAAAAAAAAATTGTGCATTATCTTTTTTGTAAATCTTTTTCTCTTCATGGATATTTTTGAAGATAAGAGTAATCAAATAGCTTTATTTTTTTTTAATAGAAAAGTGAGTTATTGCTTATTTTTAAATATCTCATAATTGTAGACATATCTTTCATTAATCTATGATTGTAGAAATACATGAAATTATTATGCAACAATTTAATGTTTCAGAATCAATTTTTATCGATTTTTAATTTATCGATTAGTTTAACTATCGATTGATGTTTTTTTTTATTTTCTAGATATTTGTGCTTTATAACTCAATTGTATCTTTAATATTTTTACTACTTTAGAGAGTTAATTTTTTTAAAAAACATTATATTTTTATAACGAAAGAAATCTAATTAAAATCTTAGTTTTGTACCCTTGAAAATTTTTTTATCTAATCTCATATAATTAATTATCATTTCTTGAAATGACATAAATTTCACACTAAATTTTAAAACTGCCAAATTACTTTGAAACAATTAAAACACTAATAATGTACATAGCCATATACTTTTTTTTTTTTAACTATTGTAATTTGAAGAATTTTTTACTAGAACATAGTTTTCTATTCACAAAAAAATTATTCATTGCCTTACAAAAGTTGTTAATTAAATTTATAATGCAATTACTGTATTGTAAAATATTTGTGTATAATTTCTATTCCACGTTGAAACCGGAAATTTGCATAAAATATTTAAACATTTCTTGGTAATACTGAAATATGTTCTGTTTTTATTTTGATTCGTTTACAATATGCTCCTATGGAAAATGAATGTTAGCATTGAATAAAATAAATATGTTTTTCATAATGTATTATGTTTGGTGTAAAAGTTACACCTAGGAACCATAAATTCGTTTCTCGTTGAAAACAAGAGAAATTTTACGGCAAGAAAAGCTATAAATTCTACTATTAAATCTTTCTTTATAACTTTGCTTTCAAATTATCAATTGCAGAAGCCCATATATCATCCTACAAGGATCTCCCTGAGCAATCTTTGTACAACATTAAATGTTTAGATTTTGTGCAAGAAAAAGAAAATCTTATTTTCATTTTTATTTTTCTTTAAATAAAATCAATATGTAACAATCAACGTAAAATAAAATAATCAATATAAACTAACAATCTAATCAACCAAATATAATAACAGTCTTTTAAATTTGGTGAATATTATTAAATAATATGTAATCGACATAACAAAAAAAACATGATATTTTGGAGAATGAATTACCTCTTCTAGGAATTTTACATTTCCTAGACATTAAAATATGTTTAATGTTCTCTAGAAGATGTGAGATAGATTCATGGCTTAGAATAATAATTTATCTTAATTAATTAATAAATTTTAAATAACTATAATGAACATACAAATCTATTTGTCTTGAATTGTTTTGTTCTTTATATAACTATGTATTATTTTTATAAAAAAGGAAATATTTATTTAATTGTTTTATAGTTGTCAGTATTTTTATTTAACCCCTAAAATAAAACACATAACTTATTCATTATTTCATGTAATCTAAATTGTTTAGCAAAAAACACCAAATTATTTCTTAATTTGCGTTTAAATGAAATAAAAATTGTAATATTTGAATACAATTTTACTTTTTGTAAGTTTAACTTTGTAAGTTAATTTTATTTTGTAAGTTAATTTTACTTGTTATTAATTTACCACACAACACATAATTAAATAAATGTAAAAGAAAACGAACCTTTGTGAGCCGATGCAAGAATTCCTTAAAAATATAATTTATTATCTATATTTTTAATATTAATTTAAAATTAAATATATTTAAATTAATTAAACAAACTGTTAACCAGATTTGAATATCGTAATAGCAGATTTTCAACAATAAAATGCATTTGTATTAATTTTAATATATAAATTAATGTGTATTCTGCGTGAATGCATATTAAAATGAAATTAAATGTATTCAATCTGCCACAGAACACAGAATTAGTTAAATGATATTTTAATGCAAGCATTTAATAGCGAACTCGACTACTTGTCTGTCAAAACCTCACCTAGTTAATTTGCTTCCGTAATCCCCTACACCCACGCACCATCTGCTTCCCCAATCCGTTTTCGCCACATCTCAATCTCTCCTCCACAAAAGCAAGTCCTCCACTTAAGAAAGATCCCCCAGGTCTGCCCTTAAAAGGGATTTAAGGGTTATATAATGCGAAAACCACTGAGAGGTCCTCGATTTTGATTGATGAGGTTCCAGTGCGACCTTTAAAGGAGAGTGATTGGGTCGGCGAAAAGCCTTTCGGAACCGTCATTCAACCTAAAATGCGAAAGTATAGCGATCCGATGGTTTTTATGAAGGAATTTATCGATTTTGTGTCTTTGATTTATTACTTTTTGAAAAGAGGGATTTTTTAAAGGGAAGTTTCTTCAGAGTTTTTTTTTTCCCTCTAAAGTTGAATTACTAGGTAAATACTGTTTTGTCGCCAACTTAGCAAGATTTATTGATATTCTCAGTAGTTCCTTTAGAGTTTAAATAAAATATTTGAAAATTTTGTTTTGCAAAGGAATCTTGAGTTTTAAACTTAGTTTTTTTTTCAAAATAATATTTAAAAAGTGACTCGTATTGAATTCATGTCTACTTTTGTTGAACAAGCTAATAGTTTAAAAAATTATTTAAGACATCTGAAGTTTCACTAATCAAACATTTTCTCAACATGTGTTGTTAAAGAAAAATCCCCTACAAAAAGTTCGTTTTTATCGCAGGAAAGCAAAAATTATCGTATTTTAATTATTTATATTTCTTTTACTATTGAAACTATCATGAAACTTTTTAATATAAATCGATGTGTAACGAAATAAAATAATGTAGTTGTAAAACTGTTTTAAATTTATTAAAAGGAATTGAAAATATCTTTATTTGTGTAAGATATTTCATAACAACTTGCTTATGAAATTAAATATATTAAAGAATATATAAGATATATTCATATTTAATTACCTTAAACCAGATGTGAATGTAATAATAGAAGATTTTTTAACAATATACATTTTTTGTATAAATTTTTATAAATCTACATGTATTCTTTTTACTGCGAATACATATTAAAAAAATCAAATGAGATTCATTCAATTTACCACTCAACACATAATTAGTTCAGTTATATTTTTAATGCAAACATTTACTAGCGATTTCGACCACTTATGTGTCAAAACCTCCCCCCTTGTTAATTTTGCCTTCCGTTGTTTACATAGTAATAGAAGTATGTAAAAGTTAAAGAAAAGAATCACTGTGAGCCGATGCAAGGATACCCTAAAAACTATAATTTAATAGCTATTATAT
>BPLR01017006.1:0-12740 GCA_021605095.1 Caerostris extrusa
ATATAAGATACTTTATTTACTCAAATCTTCCTAATATTCAAAACGATTTAATCAAAGGGCTCCCAGATTATGACATCCAAAACCCCAAAAATGCTAAACGTCCTCAGAACCTCTCTCACAATTGATTCCACTTCCCGCCTTATTTTACCCAATGCGTGTTTGCAATCATTTCTCCTTACGTTGTATTTCTTTTTATTTTTTAAATTATTTCTTTCTGTTTAGTTGTATTTATCTAGAAAACTTTTTCTTCCACTCTGCTTCTTAATTATTTTTATTTGTTTTTATATATTAAATAAAAAATGAAAGAATAATAAATAAATAATGAATCAATAAAAAACCTTCCTCGATTTGTTTAGATTACTTTCAAAAACATTATATGTCTATTTCTTTTAATTCTTTATAGATATATGTATATATATATATATATGGGCAAGTCACCTATTAGTCTTAACCTGCTTTGTTTTTCCAATGTATTATATCCTAACTTCAAAGAACGCCAACTCAAGATAGAATCTAGCTGCTGCTTCAGCCCAACACAAATCGTTACTTTACGTCAATACATGTTGATCGAGATTAGCTAATAGCCCCCTAAAAGGAACAGTATTGGGTTTTCCATGCTAATAACAAACAAAATTGACAATTACTAAAAATGTTCTCCACTCATGTCCGAAAACATAAGCGATTTCCAGAAAACGCAAAAAAAACTCTGAATCAATTCCTGCAGTTTAGCTATATTTGAATAATTTATGGCGAATTAATATATTTAATAAGTGGTATTATGAAATATAGCAATTTTAAGTCTTCTGTATCTTCACATATTTTTATATTACATCCAGTAAGATATTGTACAGTGTAATTTCCGTTATCATTTTTTTCTTCATTATATGGAAAAGTTCCTAAGGGATGAGCATTTTCTTAATCTATTCTTAATATTCGAATGAATCCCCTGAATATTTTTGAATATGCATTTAAATTAAAGAATCAGAAGGAATTTTTACATTCTGATTTAGAAGATGAATAACAACTTTCATTTCTATAGTCTTAAGGTAAAATTGCATTAGAAACTAAATTAATATCAAGCTGCCATTACGGAGAAAGCAGGAAAAAAGAAAACCAAATTTTAAGGTAAATTCTTTTTTAATTCATAAATATTTTGCGAAATACTGGAATCATATATCACAGAATACAACTGCAATTTATTGGTTAAAAGAATATAGATTTAATGATGTAAATACTCAATTTTATATTAAAAGGAATTAAACTTGTATGATTAAGAAAAGTCCATATTTTTCAGTTTACTTCAAACGTATATCATCGATACGATTGTCATTCTTATTGGTTATTATTATACGTTATGAAATACTCAGGAAATATATTAAAAAAGATATGATCAAATAAGATTAGATAAGATGATTTACATCAATTAGAAAGATAATATAAAATAATATGATCAGAAAGATAATATTTAAGAAGATATGATAATAATAAAATTATATGATCCAATAAGGTTCATTTTGAGTCTTAATATTTTAGCGAAAATCACAAAATTTGTCCTATAAATAAACAAAGTTTTTTTAAAAAAAAAAACTCATCTAAAAATAACCAACAATACTTTTTCTAGCAAATATGATATGTTTATTATAAGTGCGCCAGTTGCATAATCGCAATGCATGTTGATGGAGATCAGTAGACAGGCTAAAAAATAACGGTTTGGAATTTCCACGCCAATAAGAATTGTAAAGTAGTATTTCCTTCTAAAACTTTCATCGCTCACAGTTCGAAACCATAATATTTCCAGAAAAATTAAGGAAAATTTAGTATTAATCACATTTAAAAATTTTAATAGTTTATAGCAAATTGAAATATTTAGTAAGTGGTAATTCAGAATTATAGCAATTTATGTCATCTATATTACACATTTTTTTATATTTCCATAGGAAGATCTTGTGCAGTGTAATTTTCCTTATCAATTAATTTCAACTCCTACTTTTAGTTCATACTCTTCCTATATATATATATCTTGTTCAAATATTCAATCGTTCATAAAAAATACTTTTATTCATCCATTTAAGTTCAAATACATTTTCTTTTGAACTTAAGTGATGAAACATAAGCGATGATCCAGTTTTTTCATATATTAAAAATTAAATTTAATCACAAATTAATTTTAGTTTTTTTTAGTTTATAATTTCAGTTGTATATATCTAACAATAGATGGCACCAGATAAACATAAAAACGAATGACAATTATTTATAAAGGACTTTTCTGCAATACAGTATAAAAAAATATAGGGATTGATTTTTAATTTTTTTTTTATATATTACTTGTTTCATATTATATAGAAAAGTTCCATCGAGATCAGCGGGATCTATCTTGACATTCGAGTGAATCTCCTGTGCAATTTTGTATGCATTTTTAAATTGAAGAGTCAGAGGAATTTTTTCATTTTTCTATTAAGGAGAATAATGCCAACTGACGTGATATAGTTTTTAAGGTAAATTTTTTTGAATTAAAATAATGCAAAATTTGCAACAGAAGAAACAGAAAAACGAAAAAAAAATTAATGAAAGAAATACCAATTTATTCATTTCTTTAACCAGGTCTTTTAACTAATATTACTACAAATATGTTTATGTGTTTTGCTGTTACGTCAAGCGTATATCATTGAATATAAATTTTTTCTTAATGGTTATTATATACGTTATGAAATACTCTGAAAATATATTAAAATGGAATACTAAACTTGTATGATTAAAAATCGTCCATCACTCAGTCTTAACGTTTCAGCTAACATCACAAAATTTTGTCTTATAATTGCACGATTTTTTTAAAAACCCTTCTCAAAAAAACCCATAATTTTTTTTTTTATATGCAAATAAAATATATTTATTAAACGCGCATGTAATTACATTATCAGGTAAGCTGATAGAGATCAGCAGATAGCCCCTTATGAAAGAACAGTATTAAATTTCAACGCTTATAACGAATAAAATTGATAACTACTAAAAATTTTCACCCACTTATGTTTTCGAAAAGTAAGCGATATCCAGAAAAAAATAAAGAACTTCGGATCTCTGTCAGCATTTCAGCCAAATTTTAACAGTTTATAGCAAATTAATATATTTAATAAGTGGTTTTATGAATTATAGCAATTTTAAATCTTCTGGAAGGACATAAATGGCCGAGTGGCTACTGCTCTGGCTCTCGGTACACATAGATTTGCCATGGATATTTGTAGAAAAGATTTATGCCATGGATGTTTGTAGTGGTTCGAATCCACTTTTAAACTGTAGGTCTCGGTTTGTTTAGCCTAAAATGTGCACAAGATGACCGTAGCGCGACAAAAACCAAACCAAACCAAAATAAATCCGATCTGGCACTCGGTACAAGCAGGTTTCGGGTTCCAGTCCTGACGGTGTCATGGAAGTTTGTAGGTTGGTTCAGAATCTCCTTTAAAACCGTAGGTCCCGGTCTAATATGATGGTAGAGCGTTTCGGAGGTATTGTTATTCGGCGTCCATTGCGTATCTTCAAGTTACACGCAACTCCTGGTAGTGCTAAGCGAGTATGTGTCTGTGCTGAGCTTGCCTTAAGGCATCAAGGACAATCTAAGTGCCAGCAGCTTTTAAAACAGAAAAAAATTTTTTCGACTGTCTAGATTTTTTTTTTTTGTAGCTCTACGATCATCTTGTCCACACATTGGCCTAAACAGAATGGGACCTAAAGTTTAAAGTTGATTCCGAACCACATAAATACCCATGGCACTACAGAGATTCGAACCAGAAACCTATGGTCGGCCAGTCACCATGCCCCTTGACTCTCTAGGTCATCACCGCTCATGTCCGAAAACATAAGCGATTTCCGGATAAATGCATACCATTTCAGATTTTACAATAGCGTATTAGCCAAATTTAAACGGTTTATAGTAAATTAATATATTTAATAAGTGGTGTTATGATATATCTTCTGGCACATACATTATTTATATTTTCCCTCGGAAAATATTGTGCAGTGTAATTCCTCTTATCACTTTTTTCATATTATATAAATTAATTCCTTCAGTATCAACAGTTTATTATACGCATGTGCAAGTTACATAATATCAATGCATGTTGATTGAGATCAGCAGATAAACCCTAAGAAAGAATGGTATTGGGATTCCCACACCATTAACGAACGAAATTGATAATTACTAGAAGTTTTCACCACTCACACCCGAAAACATAAGCGATTTCTTGCAAACAATTAGGCAACTCATATTATCGGTAGTACTGCGACGACGACGATTTGTAGGTTGACGGACCTCCTTTGGTATGGGTAACCGCTAAATCCTTCTTTGCATATGAGAGGGAAGTTACTTTAGCTTTAAGCCCATTGCATTTAAAAATAAAACAATTAAAATACAGATAATAATATATGGAGAGGAGAAGGTTTTTTTTCTTCTTTTCAATAAAGTATTTAATAATTATTAATTATAATTTAATAATTAAAATGATAAAGTAAAAAGAGGATTTTGAAGAATAACAAAATGAACGCAGTTTGAAAGAGAACTTAAAAATAAAAATATTTTCAATAGGGTAATCTAATTCAAAAAGGAGTACAAGTTAAAAAATAACAAAACGTTTCAGAGCAGTCTGTTAAGAGAGGATTAACTGGTAATGACGGGGGAAATCTGCGAATCGTACAAGGTCGGTTGCAAGCGAACCATAGAAGAGCAGAGCCTTTGGGAGGGGAAAACGAAAACGTTTCGACTACCAAGTCCTGTAAACAATATAGTCACTACGTGGCATTGTTAGATGGTTTGGAGCATACACAGTTGGCAAAGATTTGTAGCTTGTTAGCTTTATTGTTGGTAGAATTAATTTGATTGATTAAATTTGGAAGATTTTTGATATCAGTGAAAAGGAAATAAATTCTTTCATTAATATAACAGCATTTTGGAATAAGTTGAGATCTTCGATGCCAGGTAGTGAACTTGGTTGGTTTTGATTTACAAAAGTTGAAGGAGGCACAGCTGCTGTTGCGTTTACGTTGTTTTTTAAGCATGGAAGCAAAAACTGATGTTTGTGGTAATCTTGTCTAAGAGGAATAACTTTGATCCCAAAGTTATTCCTCCTAGACAAGCTGTCTGTTATTAGACAGCCTGTCTAATAACAGACAGGCCAAAGATAAAACCAAAGATTTCAAAGATAAATAACAGACAGCCTGTCTGTTATTTATCTCTTTGGAAATTTGGGGCAACCCCTCCAAGCTGCTAAGTGTCCTATAGCGTTGCAGTTAATGCATTTTGGTACCTCAAGCTATATTATGTCTTCTGGCACATACATTATTTCTATTTTACCTAAGAAGATGTTGTGCAGTGTAATTTCACTTTATCACTATTTTCATATTATATGGAAAAGTTTCTTAAGTATGAGCATTTTCTTAATCTATCTTTACATTCGAAAGAATCCCCTGAATATTTTTGTATGCATTTTTAAATTGAAGAATCAGAAGAGATTTTTGGTTCTGCCATTAGATGTTTTCTTGTATTACATTAGTATAGTTCAAAATTTTAAGGAATAACAGTGATAAGTAGGTAGATAGTATATTGGTTGATTAATAAATATGTTAGATGGGAATGTTTCATCCTAAACAGAAAAAAAGAGTAATGACAACTGACGTAATAGAGTTTTAAGGTTCATTTCGTTTTGAATTAAATTAATATAAAATTTACAGCGGAGAAAGCAGAAAAAAAAAAAGAAAAACAAAATTAATAAAGGAAATACCAATTTAATTCATTGCCTTACCCAGACCTTTTTAATGAGTATTACTACAAATCTGTCGTATGTATTTTGCGGTATACGTCAAACGTGTATCATTGAAGATAACTATAATTCTAGATGATTATTATTTTACGTTTTGAAATACTCAGGAAATATATATTAAAAAAGAAATATTAAACTTGTATGATTAATAAAAGGTCCATCATTTTGTCTTAATGTTTTGGCGATCCTCACAAAATTTTGTCCTATCATTGCGCAGTTTTTGTAAAATTCTTCTCAAAATAACCAACAATTTTTTTTCTATGCAAATAATATATGTTTATTATAGTTACTACTTACAAGTTATTTTACATCCATGTATGTTGATGAAGATCAGCATATTGCCCCTTTGAAAGAACAGTATTGGGATTTCAATGCTCATAACGAATAAAATTAATAACTACTAAGAATTTCTACCACTCATATCCGAAAACACAAGCGATTTACAAGAAAATAGAACAAAGTTTTTCAGTTGATCACAACATTTCAGCCAAATTTTAATAGTTTATAGCAAATTGATATATTTAATAAGTGGTATCATGAAATGTAGCAATTTTAAGTCTTCTGGCATATATATTTTTTTATATTTCATCCAGGAAGATATTGTAAAGTGTATTTCCCTTATCACTTTTTCAATTCCTTCTATTAGCTCGTACTCTCCCTATATATATCTTGTCGACATCTTCAATCGTTCATAAAATACTTTTTTATTAATCCACACAAGTGCAAATATATTTTTTGAACTTGTAGTGGATGACAGTTCTACAAATATTAATTCAATATTTCAATTCAATTAATTAATTTTAGTTTGTTTTTTTTTAAGTTTAAGTTGCATATATCTGCGAATAGATGGCCCCAGATGAAGTCAAAAAAATGAATGAAAATTATTTTTAAAGTCAGAAAATTTTCTGGAATGTAGTGAAAAAAAGTAGGAATTGACTTTACAATTTTTTTATATTACTTGTTTCATATTACATGAAATAATTAATTCAGGAACAGCAATTTATTATATGTAAGTAAGTTACATAACATCAACCCATGTTAATGGAGTTGATGCCCCTGAAAGAGAATGACATTGCAACTTCACTCTAATAACGAACAAAATTGATAACTTCTAAAAATGTTCACCGCTCATGTTCGGAAACATAAGCGATTTCCAGAAAAGCCAGTAAAGCTTTGATAAAATCAAAACATTTCAGCCAAATTTCAACACTTTATAGCAAATTAATAAATTTAATAAGTGGTAGTATGAGTTACAGCAATTTTAAGTCTTCTGGCATATACATTTAATATATTTTACCCAGGAAGATATTGTACAGTGTAATTTCCATTATCACTTTTTTCATATTATATGGATAAGTTTCTTAAGTATGAGCATTTTCATAATATATCTTTTTATATTCTAATGAATCCCCTGAATATTTTTGTATGCATTTTTAAATTAAAGAATCAGAAGGAATTTTTACATTCTACCATTTAGAAGATGAATGGCAACTGACGTGATATAGTTTTAAGGTAACTTTCCTTTTGAATTAAAATAATGTAAAATTTACAACAGAAAAAGCAAGAAAAAAGGAAATAATAATTTAGTGAAGGAAATACCAATCTTATTCATTGCCTTAACCAGGTTATTTTACTTAATATTATTTCAAATCTGTCGTATGTATTTTACGGTATACATAACACGTCTGTCATTAAATACAAATGTAATTCTAGATGGCTATTATTATACGTTATAAAATACTCCGGAAATATTTTAAAAGGAAATACTGAACTTGTATGATTAAAAAAAGGTCCATCACTCAGTCTTAATGTTTTAGCGAACCTCACAAAAGTTTGTCCCATAATTACGAGGTTTTTTTTTTAAAATTCTTCTCAAACTAAACAACAAATTTATCTATGTAAATAATATATGTTTATTATACGCGTGTGCATGTTACATTACATCAATACGTGTTGATGGAGTTCATGAGTAGACACCCTAAAAAAAGAATAATATTGAACTCTAAAAATTTTCACCGTTCATGTTCGAAAACATAAGCGATTTCAGGAAAAGTCAGGCAAGTTTTGAAAGAATGACAACATTTCTGCCAAATTTTAATAGTTTACAGCAAATTGAAATATTTAATAAGTGGTGTTATGAATAACAGCAATTTTATGTCTTCTAGAATATACATTTTTTATATTTTATCCAGGGAGATATTGTAGAGTGTAATTTCCCTTATCACTTTTTTCATATTATATAGAAAAGTGCCTTCAGGATCAGCAGGATCAATCTTAACATTCGAGTGAATCTCCTGTATAATTTTGTATGCATTTTTAAATTGAAGAATCAGAAGTAATTTTTTTCATTTTGCTATTAACAAGACTGACGTGATATAGTTTTAAAGGCAAATTTCATTTTCAATTAAAAAATAATGCAAAATTTACAACAGAAAAAGCAAGAAAAAAAGGAAATAATAATTTAGTGAAGGAAATACCAATCTTATTCATTGCCTTACCCAGGTTATTTTACTTAATATTACTTCAAATCTGTCGTATGTATTTTACGGTATACATAACACGTCTGTCATTAAATACAAATGTAATTCTAGATGGCTATTATTATACGTTATAAAATACCCGGAAATATTTTAAAAAGGAAATACTGAACTTGTATGATTAAAAAAAGGTCCATCACTCAGTCTTAATGTTTTAGCGAACCTCACAAAAGTTTGTCCCATAATTACGAGGTTTTTTTTTAAAATTCTTCTCAAACTAAACAACAAATTTATCTATGTAAATAATATATGTTTATTATACGCGTGTGCATGTTACATTACATCAATACGTGTTGATGGAGTTCATGAGTAGACACCCTCTAAAAAAAGAATAATATTGGAACTCCTAAAAATTTTCACCGTTCATGTTCGAAAACATAAGCGATTTCAGGAAAAGTCAGGCAAGTTTTGAAAGAATGACAACATTTCTGCCAAATTTTAATAGTTTACAGCAAATTGAAATATTTAATAAGTGGTGTTATGAATAACAGCAATTTTATGTCTTCTAGAATATACATTTTTTATATTTTATCCAGGAGATATTGTAGAGTGTAATTTCCCTTATCACTTTTTTTCATATTATATAGAAAAGTGCCTTCAGGATCAGCAGGATCAATCTTAACATTCGAGTGAATCTCCTGTATAATTTTGTATGCATTTTTAAATTGAAGAATCAGAAGTTTTTTTCATTTTGCTATTAACAAGACTGACGTGATATAGTTTTTAAGGTAAATTTCATTTTCAATTAAAATAATGCAAAAATTTACAACAGCAAGAAAAAGGAAATAATAATTTAGTGAAGGAAATACCAATCTTATTCATTGCCTTACCCAGGTTATTTTACTTAATATTACTTCAAATCTGTCGTATGTATTTTACGGTATACATAACACGTCTGTCATTAAATACAAATGTAATTCTAGATGGCTATTATTATACGTTATAAAATACTCCGGAAATATTTTAAAAAAGGAAATACTGAACTTGTATGATTAAAAAAGGTCCATCACTCAGTCTTAATGTTTTAGCGAACCTCACAAAAAGTTTGTCCCATAATTACGAGGTTTTTTTTTTTAAAATTCTTCTCAAACTAAACAACAAATTTATCTATGTAAATAATATATGTTTATTATACGCGTGTGCATGTTACATTACATCAATACGTGTTGATGGAGTTCATGAGTAGACACCCTCTAAAAGAATAATATTGGAACTTCTAAAAATTTTCACCGTTCATGTTCGAAAACATAAGCGATTTCAGGAAAAGTCAGGCAAGTTTTGAAAGAATGACAACATTTCTGCCAAATTTTAATAGTTTACAGCAAATTGAAATATTTAATAAGTGGTGTTATGAATAACAGCAATTTTATGTCTTCTAGAATATACATTTTTTATATTTTATCCAGGGAGATATTGTAGAGTGTATTTCCCTTATCACTTTTTCATATTATATAGAAAAGTGCCTTCAGGATCAGCAGGATCAATCTTAACATTCGAGTGAATCTCCTGTATAATTTTGTATGCATTTTTAAATTGAAGAATCAGAAGTAATTTTTTCATTTTTGCTATTAACAAGACTGACGTGATATAGTTTTTAAGGTAAATTTCATTTTGAATTAAAATAATGTAAAACTTACAACAGAAAAAGCAAAAAAAAAAGGAAATAATATTTTAGTGAAGGAAATACCAATCTTATTCATCGCATGACCCAGGTTTTCTTTTACTTAGTATTACTACAAATCTGTCGTATGTATTTTACGGTATACGTCACACGTCTATCAATGAATACAACTGTCATTCTTAATGGTTATTATTATACGTAGTGAAATTCTCAGGCATATATTATAAAAGAAATACTAAACTTGTATGATTAAGAAAAGGTTCATCACTCAGTCTTAATGTTTTAGCGAACCTCGCAGAATTTTGTCATTTAAATACGAGGGTTTTTTTAAATTCTTTCTCAAACTAAACAACAATTTTTTCTATGTAAATAATATATGTTTATTATACACGTGTGCAAGTCACACAATATCAATGCACGTTGATAGAGATCAGTAAAAGCCCCTGAAAAAGAATGGTATCAGGAGTTGCACGCTAATAACAAACAAAATTGGTAACTTCTAAAAACTTTCCCCGCTCATGTTCGAAAACATAAGTGATTTCCAGAAAAGTCACGAAAGCTTTGTAAAAATCACAACATTTCAGCCAAATTTTAATAGTTTATAGCAAATTGCAATATTTAATAAATGGTATTATGAATTATAGCAATTTTAAATCTTCTAGAATATATATTTGTTATATTTAACGCAGGAAGATATTGTACAGTGTAATTTCTCTTATCACTTTTTTCATATTATATAGAAAAGTTCCTTAAGTATGAGTATTTTCTTTATCTATATTAACAATCGAGAGAATCTCCTGATATTTTTTGTATTCATTTTTAAATGGAAGAATCAGAAGAAATTTTTATATTCTGACATTTAGAAAATGAATAACAACTGACGTGATATATTTTTAAGGTAAATTTTATTAGAAACTAAATTAATATAAAAGTTACAATGGAGAAAGCAGGAAAAAAGAAAAACCAAATTAATAAAAGGAAATACCAATTTACTTCATAAATATTTTGCGGTATACTTAAATCATATATCATAGAATACAACTGTTGGGGGGTGAGCATCATCTAAAAGACTGCCATATTAAAGAGCGCATTGAAAACCCTACTTGCATCAACTGCCACCAGATGGGGCACCTCGCCGCTTGGAGAGGCTGCCCGATGTTTCCTAAGCCACGCCAACCGCCCCATCAGGGCCAAGCGTCAGCAAGACCCACCTTCACCAGCCGGCCAGTCTCAGAGGGAGTATCCTTCGCAAGTTTACTTCAAGGAACCCCCAAAAATCTCTAACGCCACGCCATCGGTCCCAAGGAAAACGTCACAAAATGTAAATAATAATAATTCTAACCCTACTAACCTCACTGCTGATTCAGCCACTGAAGCGCTATATGTATTAACAGAAATTGTAAATCTTTTTAACATGTTTGAGGACTAGATAATATTTATACGCAGTTTAAAAATGCTAACAACCCCTTCGAAAAATTGCAACTTCTCTTTAAATGTCTTAATTAATTGCGCTTGTTGCTTACTACTTAATTATTTTTTATTGCGCCATTCATTTAATTACCCGCGTTTTATTTTTATTTTTTTGTTTCTTTCTTACTAACAATGGACATAATTATGCTCACTGCCTTTTGTTTTTATCCATGTGTTTTTTGTATTGCAATGAACTTTACTGCCCAGGATTAGGAGTTATAAGGCCAGAACCGGCCAAGGTACTCCGTCAAAAGAAGAAGAAGAAGAAGAATACAACTGTAATTCTTATTGGTTATTATTAGACTTTATGAAAATACTCAGGAAATATATTAAAAAAAAGGAATACTAAACTTGTATGCTTAAGAAAAGGTCCATCTAATGTTTTAGCGAACCTCACAAAATTTTGTCCTATAATTGCGCAGGTTTTTTTAAAATTTTCCTTCAAAATAACCAACAATTTTTCTATGCAAATAATATATGTTTATTATAGTTACTACTTACATGTTATTTTTTACAAAACAATGTATGTTGATGGAGATCAGCATATAGCCCCCTATGAAAGAACAGTATTGGGATATCAATGCTCATAACAAATAAAATTAATAACTACTAAAAATTTCTACCACTCATATCCGAAAACACAAGCGATTTACCAAAAATAGAACAAAGTTTTGCAATTGATCACAACATTTCAGTCAAATTTTATTAGTTTATAGCAAATTGATATATTTTATAAGTGGTATTTTGAAATATAGCAATTTTACGTCTTCTGGCATATACATTTTATATATTTTACCCACGAAGATATTGTACAGTGTAATTTCCATTATCACTTTTTCATATTATATGGAAATGTTTCTTAAGTATGAGTATTTTCATAATCTATCTTTATATTCGGAATGAAACCCCTGAATATTTTTTGTATGCATTTTTTGTATGCACTTTTTTTTTCTATGTTTGTTCTATGTTTAACATGTTTATTATACGCGTGTTCAAGTTATGTAATATCAATGCATGTTGACGGAGTCCATGAGTAGATACCCCTCTAAAAAAAAGAACGGCATTGATAACTTCTAAACATTTTCACCCACTCGTATTCGAAAACATAAGCGGATATCGAAAAAGGTCAGAAAAGCTTTGAAAAGAATCGCAACATTTCAGCCTGATTTTTAATAGTTTATAGAAAATTGATATATTTAACAAGTGGTGTTATGAATGACAGCAATTTTATGTCTTCTAGAATAAAGAGTCTTTAAGGTAAATTAGTCTTTGTTGTACAGCTTAAGGTAAATTTCATTTTGAATT